>BHDV01069901.1:17819-30288 GCA_005406045.1 Adoxophyes honmai | reverse complement strand
TAGATGCTTAAAATTTGTCATGCATATACCTTAGTGAATACAAAATTAATTTATTAGCTATAAACTAGATTTAGTTACCCCACAGAAAACACCTGTAATATTTGGACAAGTAGGAAAGGAGTATATTTTATATGTAAGTACATATATATGGAGCATTCCGTAATTATCAATGTTTTCTATGTAGTACTTATAATGCCTAGAACCTTTTCATCCTATTCCCAAATTGAAAGACATATACATATCGTCTACAGCAGCGTATTCAAATAATTCGAAGATCTCTTCTGTGTCATTCCGAACTTAATGCGAGCGAAGCCGCGGGCAAAAGCTAGTATGCAATAATAGTTAAAACAAAGTCCATAATTTATACAGGTACACATCCGTACCAATATATAAATGTGAAAGTTTGTTTGTTTGTTTGTCCGTCTTTCACGGCTAAACGGAGCGATGGATTGACGTGATTTTTTTGGTAAAGATAGTTTAGGGCATGGAGAGTGACATAGGCTACATTTTATCTCTTCAAAACCCCCCATTTCCCTAAAGTGAGGAGTGGAAGTTTTCAATGTAGAAAGCTATAAAATTGGTATGTGTGCTATCTCTTCTGTGATACCCCGAATTTAATGCGAGCGGAGCCCCGGGCAAAAGCTAGTAATACGTAATACATAATATGATTATAGAATCTAGAAACTTAAGGCAAAAATACTTTGTGAGTTAGATTTTCTTTACGATTGGGCTTTTTTTTCTAATAGGATTAATTTTGTTATAAATATTACTTCGTCGATATTAATTTTATCTCAAAATAAATTTCATAATTAATATTTCATTCAACGACAAAACAGTAACTGAAAATTTTTGTAATTATTAATTTGTATCCACAATTTTTAGATTTCGCCCAGCCCAGCGTATTCATGAGGATTAACTTGCTTTTAAACTTAGCCGATCGTCATATTAACTATTTTCGTAGTAAGCAAAATTCGTAGCAACAAGAAAGTGTACACCAAATGTCAGTTTGTTTGGTCTCCCCCGAGATCAATGATGCGATATTATTTTCGTAATAAATATCCTACAAAATTTGCAGCCATGTACAAAATGTAGACAAGAGCGTGTTCACTAAATGCCAGCTTGTTTGGTTTCCCTTGAGAGCTGGATGTGTGCAATCGAAACTAGAATCGAACTGCCATTACAGGACCAGACAGATGCCAAGGCCTCGAGTGCATGCTCCTGTCAGTTCTTCAATTTGGGAGTTGAACTTTGTTAAAGAGGTAGTCTGGAACTGAGCGCTGGTGTTTGAGTGGAATTGTGCAAGCATTGTCAACTTAATCGTATTCGACAGACGTTTTAGTTTAACCCTAGAGTAGTCGCGCCTTTTTGTGTAACGCGAGTGCTCGCGCAGGGAGCATTTTGCCGCCCGTTTTTTTTTTGTTAATATGAGTCTTAACGATAAAATAAATCACCAACTATAAGAATAAGAAACATTTATTAAAGTTTTATATTTATAAATTAGGAAAAAATGCTTCGGGAAATCTTAGGTAATTATTTTTGATGTTTTGGAAGTTCCGAATAAATATTTCCACAAAAAATTTAGTTATTAAACTAAACAACAAGATTAAACGTTTTCATCATCTACAGCATGCATTTTACCAAAACAAACCTGGTAAATGCGCATACAATGTTTGTTGCACAGTAACTTTGCACAGATGTACAACCCCTTTTTGTCCCTCTGTTTTTCATTGATGGACATACTGCGTATATATACCATCTCGCACTATGGGTATATTTTGATATTCTGATGGCACAAATTGAGCTATTTGATTCCTCAGATGGTTTTGTAAAGTGTTTACGCTGGATCTCTAAATGTTTATATGGTCTAGTTACAGCCAGGACAATTTTTTTCAGAAATGTTTGATTTAACTAATAATAATTGGCCAGTATTTTTTTTTAAATATTATTTGACTATGTACCATGTTTACATTAAAATAATAATACTACGCAATGAAAACAATCAATATTTCAACAATAGTGAAAAATTAGATTCACAAATTTTACCTACGTGAGTAGTCGCGCGGTGAGCAATTTGCCGCCAGCCGCGACATACCCCTGATAATCTTTGCCTCCTGCGGTCACCCGCGCACCGATTTCATTTTTATTTCTAAAACTAGAAGTCGAGGGACAGAGTGGCAGCTACACGGACGCTTGACCTTGACAAAGGCATAGTGTACGAAATAAAACGAAAACTGTGCCGCGGGCGGCAAAATGCTCATAGCGCGAGCACTCTAGGGTTAAGAATAAGTTTTTTTTGCTGATTGTGGTTTTTGTTAGGTCTAATTACGTTGTGGCATCCACTGTACATAGTTGTTCAGATTAAAAAAATCACTGAATGTGGGTTATTTGAGTTGCAGGAATTAATAAAAAAACTTCTGAAAATCTCCTAAAATATCATGACGTGGTTAGATAAACTAGAACAGCAAAAATAAACCGTTACTTTAAAGATATTAAAGATTGTTTGTTCTTCACACGCGCCTAAAAAAATACGTAAATAAATTTTCAGTTTTTTTTACTAGTCTGTTAATTTATTCCACTGCTGGGCAAGACCCTCCTCTTAACTTCTATAACTCTCGGCTTTGGGTGATATCAGGTAGAACTATTTAGTGTCCGATTTTATCTTATTTGTTGAGACTTATTTAGTTATTTCGATTCAAAAGCGATCCACTTCGCGTAAATACGGGTTAAATTTCGATTTAAAAACTACTAAAATATACATTAATTAAGATGTGCTGCAAGGGAGGTTAGTGATACCAAAACCGAGATTTATAGAAGTGTATTTGTTCTTGTTCCAGTGAAAGGCAGGGGAGGTATGTGGGGCGGGGGTGCGCAGTGCGTGCACGCCTCGTTGCCGCGCGCCGCGCGCCAGCCCGCGCCCACGCTCAGCGGCGCCATAGCAAGCCGCCGCCCGCCCAGGTAGATCAATCAATCAATTAATGGTCAATCAATCAGTCAGTGATTTGTTTCTTAAAGCAGATGTAAGCAGCAAGTGGTCCAGAGTCTTACGAGTAATCGGTAAACATAAAATACATAATAAGTCATTTTATTATATTAAAAAAAAAATAGTTAAATACAAACTTACAGCCGAACATAGAACCACCTTCTTTTTTGGATTTTTTAAAAATTAATTGACCACTGTCATTTTGAACCTAAAGTCGCTGACTGTGTTTTGTGACATGCATTGTATTACTTTCTGCGCAACATTTTTTCGTATTTATCAAGTTAAGCATCTTAATAGTGACGCGTGTGTCACAAAAAATATACCTACTTGTAAAAATTTGCGGAAAAAATACTCAGCAATTTTTTTACTCGGATCTTCGGTTTCTCCATCATGGTAATTAAACCCGTATTAAAAAATAAGTTAACATAATTACATCCCGCTTAAAGATAACATGTAAGCAAGAATCACGAAAGTTTCAAACATTATAAAATTAATACTGTCTGCTAACAATTAAGAATTCTATTTTCAAATTTTCACTTTATTTTTAATAATACTTTCAGGCCAATACCTCCTTCGCCGACGTTAGTAGCGCAGATCGACTCGTCAGTGGCCTGCCTTTGGTTACTAACGCCCTTGTCGGCCGGCACGGCAGTGGTTGCCGTTCTAGTCGCCGTCACCACAAACAACTGGCTGCACACCGAAGAAAACATGCTCAACCCTTTGTATAACGGCACTGGGAGGCATAGCCTCGTCGCCAAGCACACTGTTTCAGGACTGTGGAGGATTTGTCACACAGATCGTAAGTATTTTATTACTATTAATAACTAGATTGCTAATTGATAGCTTAGATAAGGTTTTTACATTGTTTGTATAAAAGTAAAATTGCAACTCGGAATCCGAACATTAGCATTGTACTGGCCGCACGAACTATCGTCAAAGGTATGACTTGGTGGATTTCATCTTGTAGGCATAAAAGGAAACTACCAACCAACATGTTTATTAAAGGTTTATTTTGATTATTTAATTCAGCCCCATTTACAGCAACTGTTTGTGATTTTACGGTAAAAACTACGTATGTTACTATGCAGTCATCTAAAGGGATACGTTCTTAACAATCACATCGACAGCTGCGCTACAGCCCAGCAACGACTCTTTGGGGTCTTGAATCAGCTGGAAAACCAGCTTTCATATTCAATGGCCACAATCATGATATCAGAATCGCAGCAGCACACAGTGCATAGAATGTGCCGTCGAAACTTCCGCACGTCGCGGCCGACAATGCGTCTGTTTCCGCTGCAGGAAATGCATTGTACGACACTCCCATAGTAACTACAGCGGCCGCCCCACTTCCATTCCATTTGCAAAGTCCGCTGATGCGTCCGTTTACTGTCCCAACGTTTATGAATACTTCATTTCCTTTATTACGTTTTCAATATTTGATATTTGCGTGCTCTTTTCGCGTGTAGTCGTCGGCCGCGCTGGGAAACTAGTGAAAGGATCAAAATTAATGGAAAATGTCTGTTTAAATTTTGACTCTTTAAAATGATGCCGCTTTAGCATGCAATACGAGTTCGGGCAGAGCAAAATAAGTAGCATTGTAGGATTAAAATGAATAATTTTATAAATTTCATTAAAATTTTAAAATGTAATTCGTGTGCTGGTAAATTTAAACATTAATTTGTTAGCTACGGCAGCAAAAATACAGTTAGACTTTTGGACACATTTGAAAGTTATTCAATTTAGATACTATTTAGACATCCAAATCGAAAAGGGCAACACCAAAAAAAGTAAATTTCTATGTAGACGAAACTGTTATTTGTTGTAATATCAAGTAACGAAAGTCATCAACAGATGGCATTAGTTGTAAACGTCACTCATATCACATAAAAGGATGGGTATAGTTAGTTGACGGCATAGAATAAAAAATGTATGAAAAATGAATGATATTTTATAATTCAATAACACCGCTAATACAATAGAAAAATATTTAATCAAAATTTCACAAAGGAAATGACCACGAAATGTTTTTCAAGGTTGTTTCGAGCTTCGTGCGACACGGTTCTACCGCAAGCCATGTTACAACCATGTCGGGGCGTATAATAAATCTATTCAACTTTTCCATTCCAGCCGGGAGTTCTGTGTTCCGGTGTGTGGACATCCCTTACTTCCCCCTGTCCCGGTACGCGCCGGACCCTATCGACTCAACAAATGCCATCCCTTGTAAGTATTTTTATCGCAGAAAATAAGATTATTCCAATTTGAATCTGCTCGAAGATACTGTATGCATGTTAAACTTTGTATAATATTATGGAAATGTAACGGATAAAAATAACGTCTTTATAATGAGATTAGCACGAAATGTTTCTAGTCATTTTGTGGCCCTTCATTGGGAGCTACACGCCAAGGCAGCACCCCTGAACTCTCCCTCACAGGCGCACACACAGTGCGTGGTTTTATTAGTTCAATTAAAAAACTTTAGAGATAGATACATACACATAATCTCACGCCTGTATTCCCAAGAGGGGTAGGCAGAGCACATGAATTCAAAAAATCCAGTGCCACGTTTAGCTATTTCAGGGTAACCAGATGGTTAAACGTGGTTTAGAGATAGATGTAGAATAATAAAACATTGGGATGTTTTATCAGCCCGATAATGTGGCGAGTTGGTCTTTCATACTAAGGTATTAAAAAAACCGAGGTAAGGTATTAAAGTATTAAAAAATCGAGTTTTGTGAATAAGCAATAAACTTGACAAGATGTTGAGTGATAGAGGTAAGTTTGCACATCGCTTCTTCCAAGTAAAACCGATGCGCGAACATGCCCCTACCATTTAAAATCTTAAAATAGCTAAGTTTATAGCCAACTTTAACGACTGTGATCAAACAAATCTTACTCCTATGCCAGTGACACATATCTGTAACCATGTTATTCGTACTCCTGACCACGATAATTTCGCCCATAGCTTAAGGGCTCAGTGAAACGCTGCCGAACGCGAACGTGTTCGATCCTCAATCTTTGGTATCACTATTTCCCCCATTCATTACCCAACTATCTTTGCAATCTCTCATAATACTCACAATATAATTCACAATAATATCAGTTTCTAGCTAATCAAAGCTAAGTTCAAATGATATTTTTAACAATCAAGAGGGAACTGTGCACATAATACTCACACAAACACACACACACACACACACACAGAGAGAGAGAGAGAGAGAGAGAGAGAGAGGAAACGGAGAGCCATTGACCTCAAACTTACAATGTCCCCTTTTCCCCTTTTCCCCTTTTTATTCAATAAAAACCCTAAAATCTAATGAGAAATAATTTCAATTTCAGACGTAGTAACTCGTTCCGCCGCCCCACTGCTGCTGGCTGTGCTGACGCAGGCTTTCGGCGCTCTTTGCTGCGTGCTCGGGCACTGCGTGAAGGGCCGGCGGCTGTGCACCTTCATAGCTGGAGTGCTGTTCATTATATCTGGTAAAGATTGTAAATAGATACTAACAGTCACTAAAGAGCTTACTCACGGACTCCGGTGAGTTCCGTGAGTTTGAACCTTTTCGGGGTTTCCTTCTACGTGACACTGTGTCTTCAACTTGAAACGTGTATCGCCACTGAATTTTGGTTATGTACCCCTACTAATATTAAAAATGCGAAAGTAATTCTGTCTGTCTGTCTGTTTGTTACGCTTTCCCGCTTAAACCTCTCAACCAATTTTGATGAAATTTGGCACAGACGATCTTTAGACCCTAAGGAGAGACATAAGCTACCTTTTATTGCGAAAAAAAGGTAATGCCCAAAATAACTATTCCATGCGGACGAAATCACGGGAACAGCTCTGCTAATATCAAATAAACAGTCGGGCGATATTTAATTATTTAGTTTTAATGTATGTCCCCCTATCATACTAAATTAAATAAGAAAGTCATCTAACTATTAGTAACTAAACTGTGATCAAAATCAGTCCTAAAATTGCAGATTTAATGCTTCAAGCCTTGATCTACTTGTGAGTTTGAAGGGTGTTGTCCTGCCTTATCAGTCTTTGTAAATCTAGTAACTACAATCATCGATATTTAACATAGTATTTCTGTACATTTCAGGATTGATAATGCTGACTGGAATCGTCATGTACATATCAGTTTTCAAGTCGCAAGTCAACCACAAACTGCACTACATGACGATACTCTCAACGCCGCGGATGTCGTATAGCTACGGGTACTCTTTCGGCCTGTACATAAGCGGCTTCATAGCCGTGGAACTAGCAGGCACTTCAGCAATCTTTCTCTTCCTCCAATGGTACCAAAAAGACTGGATAACAGAGCTCACAGAGAAAGCCAAAGCAGATGGCAGAGCTTGGGATCGTGAATACGCTTTTTCAGATTTTAGAGAACGGGATTCAACATTATTAGAGCGGCGAATGATGAAAAGAGACACTTATCCTCCGAGCGGGTCTTCTGCCGCCACGCCGCGGGAGCGCCGTCGATTCGTCTTCGACGGGGACGACATGCCGCACTGTTCTATACATAAAAATAGAAGAATAAATTTAAGTTCAGCGTCATTGAAAGATCTATCTACTTCAACGTTGTACGGCTTCCCGGCTGCACCGCGGCCGACGGCGTGCGAAAATTATTTCGAGGAGTTCAAAGAGGTTCCTCAGAGCGCGAACACGTTAAGCGGTCTGAGGAGTGCTTCGATATTCCAGTCGCAGGCGTCGGTGGCGAGTGGGAGGTTCCTGGACACGTCTGCTGTTGAGCCTCCGCCGTCGCGGGAGGAAGAGTTAGTGACCTTCGGTGCTGGAGCCAGGGTGTGCCCTGGAGACACCGTGGAACCCGTGCCCCGACACGACCGCGCTGTCGGCACCGATCCTTACCGGCGCACCACGCCCGTCTGATCCCTGACCTCTACCTCCACCAAAAAGCATATCGTTGAGTGATAAGTGACAATTCACGTACTGTTTAAGTCAGTGTAACTACGTCGCGCATACGGTGCGAGCTAGATTTTAAGAACAGTGATTTTCGAATTTATGAGCGTACGTGAATAGAATTTTGTTATTAGTTAATTTTTAATTGTTACATTTCCTGAAATAAACACTGCCATTGTGTATTTTGGGTGTTTGATTTTTGATAAACTTTTTTAAGGAAAGTGTGCTATTTACTCAGCGGCAATAAATGCAACCATATTATACAAAAACTAAAAGGATTTCTTTAATGATATCTGCATTTTTTTGCCACTTGATATAATAATAATAAGGCATCAGAATAGTGATCTTAGATAATTTGGTGGACGTCGCTAACGAGTAAACTTTTTTGCTGTGTCAGTACTTTTAGGAGACTCTTACTAAACTTTTTCGATGACCTACTCACAAAAGTAAGCAGCAAACCTAGTTGATTCCGAAACTCTTCGCTCTATTTATAATTACTGTCTTGCTTGAAAAAATTAATACTTACCATATACATAATACTAACTAAGTTATTGCTGTTTTATCAACCAGCCCTAAAAAAAAAGGTTACCAATTCTTTGATGCCAAGTGTCGGTACCAATCAATATTTAGGTTTTTTTTTTCATTTTCAGCCGATTTTAATCAACACTACCTGTGAAGAGGTTTTACATTGTTTCGAAATTCGTATTTTCTTTAGTCATTGTGACTTAACTTTGACGTCTTTCAATATTTTATGTAATGCTTGAGATACTAGGTTATTAATGTTCGTTATGACGTGAAGAAATTGGAATTTACTGTAAGAAATGGGAGGATTGTAAGTATTTCATTCCATTTAATTGTTTTTTACTGGTAGTTTGATTTTGTCAATTATTTGGCCTTTTTTACGTAGTACCAAATATATTATTTCTTGGGTGTGCAGTTGGCTATAAATCTAAAATAATTCCGATGATTTGGGAAACTCATCGCGGACATAAAATTTAAAACAATTTTTTGTACCACCTATGTTAATGTTACACTATGTAAACAAAGCCTTTTAACGATGCTTTTTGTACACTAGTACCAATTTTGCAAAATTCGGATAGCATTCCTACTAAGTACCTAGGTAGAGGCTAGGGGTTCTTTTCTAGATCTGTCATAACTTAAGGTGTGACAAAGTTGAACCATGTGGTGTCGGGCTTAGAATAACACCTCTCCATTTCTTCCGTGGATCCCATAAGAGACGACTAAGGATAATAGGTTTAGGTATGCGTTAGGCGAGAGACTAAAATCCTGCCCTATTGTACCCTATCAACTTAACACTTTCACGCGAGGACGGCACCTCATTATCATTAAGAGTGCTTGCTGTGGCACACTGTTTTTTCATACAAACTGGAATGACGTTCCTGTACGTAACGTACACTGTCGATAAAGAGTGCAAAAAGTATTTTGAATATGACACAAACGAGTAATCACGTCACCCTATACATATATCCTCTCTGTGCGGCGCAATAGTTTCCAAATTCTGATATGTTGTGACAACGATATAGTTCTAAGGTTTTAGTAAAGCCAAAGGACGTTCTGTAACGTTGTGAGCGTTGGAAAATTTTTCGGGAGACGTGATAAAACGTTCTGCCACGACACTTGAATCAGTATTTAATGCCTAATGACATTGCTTGCGTGAAAGTGTTACGAGAAAACCGTAAGACCTAAAAATACTCTAGAAACTGCGGGACGTGAAATAATCATAGTTTTTATTGTGTATCGTTTTGTATCCTCTACCTACCCCATTTGGGAATTTAGGCGTGATGTATGTAAGTAAAAATTTGAACCATTGTAAGATATAAGGTTTACAAATTACTCCTGTGCATGTCTTACGCAAACATCAGAAGCGACTACGGAACTAGGTTTACGCTTTTAGACCGCTGGCCCATGTATTAAAAAATATGGGTCATCTGAACCACCAGGTGACCTATCTAGAACGATATAAGGGCAAAATAATAAGATTCAGCACTATGCCGTCACTTGTAAGCTGTCCAACTGAGTGCAGCTATGAATTCAAAAGTACAACCCTCGATTATTTCCTCTTGTCGCATGATTTTTGTACGGAGTTACGGAATAATGGATTAGAACTGGTATTGAAATAGTATGAAACTGGTACCGAATAAAATGTTGAGCCACAAGTCGGATTTTCTTTTTATTTTCCGACTATTCCCAGGGTAAATTTGGTCGTTTGATTTTTTACGGCACCAGTTTCATACTATTTCAATACCAGTTCTAATCCATTATTCCGCAACCCCGTACAAAAATCATGCGACAAGAGGAAATAATCGAGGGTTGTACTTTTGTATTCTCAACTGCACTCAGTTGGACAGCTTACAAGTGACGGCATAGTGCTGAATCTTATTATTTTATGCCCTTATATCGTTCTAGATAGGTCTATTAGTCTATTTAGGCGACCGGCTAGCGACTTGTCACTATTGTGCCAATTTTATCTAACTTGGAACCTAAAGTTACCTACCAAACATGTTTGAAACCGTAATGGTTTTCATAGCCTCTGCTTGACTCTCACATTTAGGAATGTAAAGGCGTGACATTAATGTATGATGTATTTATTTAACTTCTGAAAGATAAGATACTTGATTTGATAAGCTTATGGTTTAGTTATTCAATACTTTATAAGCTAAATAATTCATAGCTGTTTTTTAACACGGTATAACAACAAAAAGGGTAATAATATTATATACCTTATTATGTGTAATTTAATTTCTAATGCGCTAACCTTAACCTGCATCTTCCTTTTTTGTCGTTGTTATAAACACCTGTACTTGTACCCATTAGTTATTATAAAAGTTGTGTTTTTTCAGTTGTATTAAAGTCTTTTTAATTTTTTCAGATTCTCAGGGTTCAGGTAAGTTTTGACATACTTTTATTTATTCTACTCACTTAGTAGCACAAACGAGTAGGTAAATACATACTTTTAATTTCACCATGAGTGAGTCTCAGAGTAGTAAGGTAAATGTACCAATGGTCGACGGCTCAACGCCCAGTAGATGAGACCCATCTGTCACCTATCTTACTATGACATAAGGTTGCAAGTGCCAAATATTGGGTCAGTGTCGAGCACAGGGACGATTACCTTATTAAAGTCTGAGATCGAATTAGAGATCAAAAATGTAAACAAACGTGTTGCTTGCATTGCTTTATTGTTCTGAATCAATTAACTAAAAGTAGTTAAAAAATTAATACAATTAGTACAATTGTATCAATTAGTAACAAAAAAGGTTGACTACATCTGGAATGTCACTTTGATATTGACAGTTGTTTGTTCACATTTTTGATCTCTAATTCGATCTCAGACTATAGTACCATTTTTTAACTACTCAATTTGTTACCAGTGCCCCACAGCCGACACCTATCACCGGTTCCTTCGATAGAATAAAAAATGTCTTCAAATACAGCAGCAGAGGCATATTTGGGGTGATTGTGGCTGTAGTCGTGTTTTTAATTCTGTTTGATTCAACTGATGTAAGTACTTAATAATCAGCAATATGTTGAGAAGTTTGTTTGACCCACTCTTGGAAAAACCCTGTCGTAGAGAGTATGTAATGTTTATAAATGCTATTTTTACTGAAAGGTAATGCGATAATAGAATATCTAAAAGTCGCGAGTAAAGTGGACCTATATCTGAATCCTTTACGTTTTTAAAAAATTGATCGTTTGGGCTAGTGTCCATTAGAACAAAACAGTTCGGGCAAATAATACTTAGGCCAAACGATGTTGGGGATCTTTAGTGATACCCCAGTAAAGTCAGATAGTATAGATTGAAGTTATTATTATTAACCTTTATCGCATATTCCGCGAATGCACACGGTCAAATGCCTGCAAATCTTTGACGCATATTATGTATGCGTCGGCGGCAATGAATGCGTTTACATAATAATCAAATAATGAGATCAGTTTAGGATTAAAATTTGATCAGTTTCGATGGTCGCAAACGCAACAGTCACAGCTGGAAGTCTCTACTGAGAGCCTGTCCAGTGTCTGAAAGATATCAGTCCTATCGATAAGACCGCCTATTGTTGATCGCGTTTTATCTTCTTTTAAGCTATGTGCTTCACACTGAAAAATCCAATATGACATCTGTGTCAATGTGCCACGAATAATTTCCACCTCTGAATTCAGTCATCATCATCACTATCCCAACTATCGCTCGGTTTTATATTGCAGAAAGCTAAAACTGTCGGAGGGATATGGTTTGCCATGTTTTGGTTTCTGCTGCTGCAGCCCATCCCCATCCAACCAGTTGGACTGATACCATTATTTGCTTTCCCTTTGTTTGGTATTCTCTCAAGTGCGGCCTGTTGCGAATCTCTTATCAATGTAAGTATTACGATATTTTTCTAATAATATTTGGAATAACTACAGAAAGGAAACGTAATTAACCGACTTCAAAAAAGGAGGTATTCAATTCGGCTGTATTTTTTTTTTATTTTTTTTTATTTATTTTTTTATGTATGTTACCTCAGAACTTCTAAACGGGTGGACCGATTTCGATGGTTCTTTTTGTGTTCGAT
>BHDV01069901.1:0-15302 GCA_005406045.1 Adoxophyes honmai | reverse complement strand
GCAATAAATACTTTCTTTTTAATTGAAATTTTATTTGAGTTCTCGCTTAAGTGACCCCCATTACCCTCTTTTACCCTACCTTTCAGTTATCTTGAATCTTTTTAATTCGTGAAATTTTCAGGAAAATGTGATATTAATGTTTGTCGGTGGGTGGCTCCATTTTGTTCTCAATAACTGCGGCGCGGACAAGCGCATGGTGTTGTTTTTCTTATGCACCGGTGGCGATAAAGGATATTCGCCGAAGAAGTACGTTTTTAAGTTTTGACCTTTTTACCTTTTATTTTTGTGTCTTTAACGATTGTGTTCTCTTTGCCAACTGTTTATTTTGTATCCATAAGATTTGTGAACCAAATCTCATATTGATCAGAACTACTGCTGAAAAACGGTCGTGCGTAGACTGCCCGGCTCAGCCACCAAAATTCCACTACCAGATCGCTAAATTGTCATCTGATTTGGATAAAATTTTACTTGTATGATTTAATTACAAACAATCAACCATCGGCAGAGGTAAAACTAAATGAAACCAGGTTAAAAAAGGTCATCTTAAATGTAAGTTTCTGAAATTTCAGGTTATTATTGAAGTCAATGGTGGCTGCGTTCTTTTGTTCGGCGATATCTAACAGACTAATGGTGACATCCGCTATTATGGAGAACATACTTCCTCCACTCACTACGCTTGCGGTAAGATTTATACTATTTTGTTGCTTATTCTATTTTTTTTGCTAACTTTCTTAAAGCTATGATACGTTGACGCACAGATGTCGGGTTGCAGAAAGTTAAAAAAAATGGAATAGTTTTCTTCAATTTTTAATTCCACGAAAGTAGGGCAGGTGACCCCTTTGTGGTCATTTTTTGCTTAAATAAACAATAAAACAAAATGTATACTAACAAAACAAGTTTCGATTCAATTACAAATGAATTGATGGTTAATGAAAATATGGTTTTAGTATTGTGATTTTTTGTAAATCAATTAAAATGTCAGCTGGCCAAAAATGGTACTAAGGTGGCCACAAACGGTACTCCTGCCCTATATATCTTATAGGGTAATCGGATTTTTATCTTTTCGCATCATTTCCTTTCAGGGTTTCGCAAAGAATGAAGCGAATTATGGCGAATTTAAAGTAATACTCTGTAATGCAATTGCAGTGTCTTCAACTTTAGGTGAGTGAGGGTTTTAAAAAATAATATAGTGTCAAAATTCAATATTTGGGATGCGAATGTTACGTTCATTATCAGTTCATCATCGAACTCGTATCAATCATTAAGACGTCCTCATAGGCTTTGGCCATGAATATAATGCACCAGACGGGCAAAGGACTTTGATTTATCTTAGCACTTAACTACTTTATGTAATATGTGTACTCATTTCATTATGTTCTGTTGACTGATTATGACATTCTAACTTCTCATCTTTACAGGTAGTTTGTGTATTATACATGCTTCTTTAATAACTTTGCAGCTCAAGATTTCGTTCTGCGAGTAAGTTTTAAAGCTGTTTACGTCGTTATCGTTATGTTAAATTATTTTTTTTTTTTGTTATAAATCCCGTCTCTGAAGCAAAAAGTAAATTTTTAATAATATTGTGTTCCTCTCATACAAACTTGCTCATATACATAGAGCGTTAGAATTGGAAAGTTTTACAAGGAATGTAGTTTTATTTTTTTATTTAAAGTTTCGATCTCAATACACAACATTTTAAAAAGATTCAGATGTTTTCCTATGAAAATAATTTTGCTATTTTGGCAAGTTCTCTGTAGCACATTACAAAAAAATATTCTGTCAGTTGCATCGTAATTTGTGATTGTTCGTCAGTTACGTTTCGTGTTTTTTTTTACGTTTAATAAAAACGTCACCAACAACTACTATATACTGTTTGGATTTACTAAATGGGTCATTATTCATTTTAGGATTGGTGCTTCGGCGCTAGAATACCCGGATTTATTTAATTACCTACAATACAGTGCATACGCCGTGCCCACAGCTATAGTCATGTTCCTCTTGAATTTGATTTACCATATTATCCTGCTTAACCTGTAAGTACGATCAAGAACAATCTGTAATCATAATTAACTGGAATATTTTTCAAAGAAAATTAATTCAGGTGACGGTAATAATAAATCATCAATACTGTTGTAAAAATAGTTAAATGTACTTGGTGTTGGTGCTCAAATGCATATTCAGAATTTTTTATTCTTAGACGGCCAATAGAATTAACAGGCCGAACATTATTGTGTCGAACTTATCTAAAAATAAGCCTTAAATAAATAGTAATTTAATTAACCATTAACTACCTACCACCAATTTCTGTAACATTACCTGTTCATGGTCCTGGTCCTGGAGACCGCTCATGAATAATCACCTTAAATTCGGGATCTATTGTATCAAGAAAGCATTTAAACGAGTAAAATACTCATTTATGCTTTAGATTAGACTTTAGTTTTAAAACTTCAAATAATTATAAACTATAATTCAATCTTGAGATATTAACTCATAATACATTAAGAGATCTGATAGATAGAGGAACTTAACAAATCGACTTTTATTTATTTATTTCTATTAGGGCCGATTTTTCAATCACCAGATAAATTTATCTGCCAGTTAAAAATATTGCTATCCTTTTTTCGCGTCATATAAAAGAAAAGTGACAGCCAACATTTATCGGACAGATAAGTTTTATCTGGTGATTGAAAAATCGGCCCTTAAATAAAGAGATCAACTACAAAATTAAATTAAAAACGGAACATTTATCGTCAGATGAAACAAAATTGCATTCCCCAAAGATTCACAATTTTTCAAGACATTTGCATCATATTTTTTACAATATTCCCGACTGAATCAGGTTCCACGTCACTACAACTTTCGTCAGACATATCCTTGTCATATGATACCTCCTGTTGCAACCATCTTTCTATATTTTCATCGTTTTTATCCATTTTTCACAAAGATAAACAAAATCGTGTGGGTGGAAAAAAAATTACATAACTACCCACGATTGGTCTCCGACGAAATATTTTTACATACCCTGGCAAATTGCGTGCACATACACACTCGTCAAGCGGTGATGCGGTACTTTATGTATATATAGAAAAGGTATAAAGACGCACACTATCGTACGACACACACAGATCGAAATATTTGAACTTTAAAATACGTTATTGTCTCTGAGACCGGTGGCAGGTGGTTAACCCTTAGGTGCATGATTTAATTTTTTTTAACGAAAAAAATATATGTGGTTGGGAAATATGGGTGAATGCCAGGAAAATTAGTAAAAAAAATCGTAATCATTTTTTTATATATTTTTTTTTACGAAAACACTTTGTATCATTTTTGATACTCCATGGAGCAAGCACTAAAAAAATATGTTCTAAAATAATTAGTCAATAAAATATAAACTTCAAAAAATAGAATTTTAACAATCGCAAAACATTAGCTATAAATGAAATTCATGTTTTTGTGTGTTTATGGGTATATATGGATCTTGTGAACTCGTCTATGGCCTGTTCTCGTTTAATAAAATGAGGATCTGAGGATCTTAGTTAAACCAGGTTTTTCTATAAAATTTAATTCTACTGCCATACTTGTAGGTTCTTCTGTTGTCTCTTCTTCCTCGAGAATTGTTTGCAGGTCTTCGAGTGATTAAGAAAACTCCAGATCATCTCCTTCGGACTCGGCATTGTCTTCCGATATTTTTCCACCTTCTAACTGAATCAACAGTGCTTCTACGTCCTTTTCTAAGACAAACCCTATGTGGTGATGTTGGGCATGTAAATAAGCTTTTATTAACATGCCCACACTACTTGATAAATAATGGTAAAGTATAAAAAACTCAAAAAGTTCTGTAAACCATGCTAGTAGAAAAAGTAAGCGTAGTGCATGGAGTATCATTATTGATACTACAAAAAAAGTCGTCATCGCATGGAGTATCATTTTCGATACCAACTGGAAACTCAAAAAACTATTGTATTAACACAAATCTCACAAAAACTTCCTATAATCCCCGATAAATAGAAATACTAACCTTTCTTATACATATTTTTCCGATTGGAAATATCTCATGATCCGCCAGATAAAAAAAAATGAAAACTTGCAATTTCACCTTTTGCAAAAAGTAGCCGCACAATTCAAACTTTTGACACTTAGTATAAAAATGGCTGTACTAGGATTGACAGTTCTTTTTTTCTTTGAAGTATTTGAGCAAAGGTAACAAAATACTGGTATTAGAAGGTGGCGAGAAAGAATAAAAATATTTTAGAGTGGTAAAAAGACATGGTATCATTTTTGATACCGTATGCACCTAAGGGTTAAGGGTTAATAAATAAAATAGTATTATTCAGTGCCAAAAGTGCCGAAAGGGTCATACTCGGCATGATATTGCAGCAAACCACAAAGCTGATTTGGAGTGCGACCCTGAAAACTTAAAACTATAATCAATGTAAAGTATAAAACGCTTTGTTAAACAAAAATATTAAGAATACAGATAAATCGCTAATAAAAATTACGAAGTACAAAGGTGGACATATCCTAAAAGCGATCTCTGCAAGCCAACCTTTGAATAGAAGAATGTATATGTAATTACTAACTTACATGTCATGTCCGCAATATCACGTTTAAACATCTGGTTACCCTGAATTTGCTAAACGTGGCACAGAATTTTTGAATTCATGTGCTCTGCCTACCCTTCATGGGAATACAGGCGTGAGAATATGTATGTATGTATGTATGTCTTTGATTGTAATACAATAATATTAAAACCTGAAATAATTACAATATACAATGCTTAAATAATTACTTATACAGCGTTGTGGAAACGAAACCGATGAGCAACTTCAGTATGTTGTCTGTAAAAACTGCCTTAACTAAGAATCGGAGCAGCCTTGGCAAAATGACGAATCACGAAAAGGTATTTTTTTAGTTACTTTCAGTAAGAACTTACATCACACGAAATATGAACTCATTCACTGCAAAGATAATTTGTCAAAAGCAAATAACACCCTCATTTTCACTTCTCGTAGTTGAACCTTCTTCAGGTGCCGCAAACTCATTGTGCGTTCAAATGCCTGTGAATCTTTGGACTAGGCTAAAGCTAAGAAAACGCATTACGTGTCAGTGGCAGCGAATGTGTTCAATTAATTATGGCTATTCTTGGCTATCAATTAATTTTCATGAAGCAGTTTAATTCTAGCATTACGGGTTATTGATGTTGCTCATTATTTTGATACGCTACTTGGGCATTTTTTAATATTTGACAGGTGCAATAGGTACATGTAGTAGTAGAAATGATTCACATTATGTTGGGAATCTTAGTACAACAAATTTTAATTTAGTTGAGTTTTCATTGACCGAGCCGCTTCGTGAGGCAGCTATTTTTGGCGAAAATTTGAGCCTTATGAAGACAAAAAAAAACTTACTGCGCTTACTTTGCGAGGCAGCTTGGCCAGTTAAAATCCAGTTATTGGTGTTGTTTAAAACTTAATAAAGTATTCGGCTATCTATAAAACCGACTAGATACAGATGAAGTAGGTGATTTACAATAACCAATAACAAAATATAGAACGTCTAAAGCTATTTACATTCAATTAAATTGGTCCTACTTCATCAGATATCTTCGCTTATCTTGGTTATAAGCTTGGCGTGCTTCTTCACGAGATGGTCCAAGTGGTTGAACATGGGCTGGGCAACATTCCGCAAAGAATTGATCTCTCCGGATGAAGTACCCGTGTAAGTAGAAATCTATTTCACTTTAGCAGTTTCTTAGGTAAATTTCCAACAAACCTGTGATCAAGTGAAACCAAAGTGTCACAAAAATAGGAAACGATAAAGTGGGTCAAATGAAAAATCTCATCTATAAGTTAGCAACTACCCATAAGCATTCATAGAAATTACCAGAGGCATTTCAAATGATTTGCCCATCTAGAAGCCAAAAATTGTACCTATTGAACGGGTGATTGTTCCAAATGTCCTACGTCTTTGGTAGAACACAACAACAAGATTAGCTGGGCCAATCAACTTTTTTGTGTTGTTATTCTGTCCCGTAAGTCAGGGGACAACTGTGATAGAGTTGCTTAGAAAAAGGTTGTAATTTAGGTCCCGTTTTATGCTCAGGAGATGCGCCATAAAGAAATGAGTACAACTGTAAAAAAAATATTAACTTATAGCGGATTATATTCTAGAAAATCACGATTTTACTCGGTTAGTCAGGAGACGTAACCATGGCAACCAGGGACATAAAAAAGTTGATCGACCCAGCTGGTGAGATAGATGGTGGTAGCAGTCCGAATGGACCCTTCACGAAGTTCTAATGTCTACAAAAGTATGAATTGCCTACTAAGAATAAGTTTTGGTTTACAGGATTAGAGACGCGACTACAGCCGCCATATTTGTGTTTTTTTTAAATTTTATCCCAAAGAGTCTGAATTTCCTGAAAATAATGTCTGCGAAAAGTGAGTAAATTATTGTACCTATAATCAGTGATCATAAAACGTGCAATAGTCATAGTTTTGTCTATTTAGGATTCCGTGCCTGCATTAAATTTGGGAATACGGGCGTGATGTATGTGTGTATAATTGTATATGTAGGTATGTAGGATGGATATCTTACGGAAATTATTTTAAACAGAAAAAAAACAGACTTCAAATTTGTGATATACTTACTGAAAGCATTTATCTAATGAGGGTGACCTTCCGTTACCAGCAGGCCTGACTAATTACTGAAAATATAATTTCAAGTCTGCAGGTGCATTCAGTATTGAAAGAATTATCCTTTAACTCCTAAACATTAAGGAGTTGACCTTTCATCATCAGCTGAGTCATATTCTTTTTACTGCCAAACGTAAATACTGGTGAAAAATGTACCAAAAACATTACCTGTGCCTATAAAATTTGAGGGTTGCCCTCGATTTCGCTCATATTCTATCATCAGGTCAAGATATGCTGACAATGGGACCACCTGGAAACTATATCCTTTCAAACAAAAAAAGAATTTTCCAAATCGGTCTAGGCGTCTTCGAGTAATCAGCGAACACACATTAAAAAAAAACATAGATCCCGACGAATTGAGAACCTTCTCCTTTTTTTGAAGTCGGTTAAAAAGGATGTTCGAATGAGAGTGATCAAATGGGACGATTGAGTGTACGTCAAGGACGGAATGAATAAAGGATTAGGGAGAAAGATGGTTAACGGGAAGACGTAAATACGATTAGTTACATTAGATGTGTTTTTTCTTGTCTCTATACCATGGGACGTTCTGCTTATAGGACATTTCGCTTTTAGGTTATTCTGATTTCATGACGTTTCACTTTCGGGACGTTTTACTAAAAGGGCGACCTGGTAATAGGACGACTTGCTTTTAGGTTGTATTGCGAAAAGTACGTTCTGCTTTCGGGTCATTTTGCTAATGGGACAATTTGCTTTAAGGTCATTGTGCTAATAGGATTATTTGCTTTTGGGGCGTTTTGATACGAAGGGAATTATTTACTTGCGAGTAAATAATGATTTATTCAATACATTAAATTTTCATTCACGTTTGGTGAAATTGGCCCTAAATTACGGAAAGTAGCCAATGCCAAATTTAATAATCTCTGTTCACGATGCTAAAATAAAGTCATAAAAATTTGTACACATAATTATTTTAGGTATATACGTATGTATAGGTACATATATATGGACATTAGGTACACCAATTCCTGAATGAGATAGGCAAGACAAAAATCAAGTTAACAATTGTCATCTGAATTTTTCAAGATTTAATACATAAAAGCAACTATATAACTTTCAAATTTACTTATGAAGAATGAACTCAATGGCAAAGAAGTTATTTGACATTCTTAAAATATAATTGTCAGTTTAAGCTTAATTTCGTGCGTTTTTTTCATAGCCAAGAATGATTTACCTCCAGCCAAGATGGAGTCTGGAATATTATTTTGGAAGTATATTGACAAGAATACTGATTATTCCTACCTCCTACTAATGGGTAAGTTTCCAACTTTTTGTTAAAAAATATGTCTTCCTATGTGCTTAACTATTAGTTAAGTACACCATTGTTTAAGTCTAGCAAAATGGTCATGTTCCTAAAAAACGTAATAGTTCATGTTCTTAAAGAAAAAAAAACCGGCCGAGTGCGAGTCGGACTTACGCACGAAGAGGTCCCTACCAAACACAGCAAAAAAGCACGTTTTTTCTATGGGAGCCCCCCCCCCCTTTAATTATTATATTCACATATTCATTTATTCTCTTAGACTAGGTTTTTTACAAAATGATTATAAAAAGTAAAATACAAAATGCACTTACAAAAAATAAAAACAGTATAAAAAACCTAATCTAGGATGCCGTCGGCAGCGGAGCAAGGCCCAAGCTACCGGCGTTTAGGGTTGCAGAGTGAGGAACCTCCTGACGATACGTGCCGTGTCAAGGAGTACTGCCTTCTGTATCAGACCCTTGAGCCAACCGTCTAGCGAGAGTCTCCTAAGATGGTGGTCGAGACTCTTCGCTATGAGACCGTTTGCTGTGACGACTATCGGTACAATGATCGTCGAATCCACATCCCACATGTCGGTCACCTCGTGAGCCAAGTCAAGGTACTTGCTGAGTTTGTCCTTCTCGGCCTTCACGAGGTTCTCGTCATGGGGGATGGTGATGTCGACGAGCACTGCACGGCGCTGTGATCGGTCTATTATCACGATATCAGGCTTATTGGCAACAATAGTCCTGTCCGTGATAACAGATCGATCCCAATAGAGCGTGGCACGACCATTCTCAAGAACTGGCGTCGGTGTGTATTTGTAATACGGCACTTCAGATTCTACAAGGCCGTATTGAAGGGCAAGTTGCTGGTGGATAATTCTGGCTACTAGGTTATGTCTGTGCAAGTACTCTCCGTTGGCAAGATGAGAACAACCGGAAATAATATGCCTGATTGACTCACCGGGACGGTGGCATGCCCGACAAATGTCGACCGTACCGTCCTTCAGGATATATTTCCGGTAGTTATTCGTCTTGACAACCTCATCAGCAATTGCACAGACAAAACCTTCGGTTTCCCCAAAGAGGTTGCCGAAGCGTAGCCAGTTTACCGACGCGAGCAAATCTACATCAGGCCCATGTAGGGCCCGGTAGAAGCGCCCGTGCAGCTCCTTGCTCTTCCATACGTCCATGCGATCTTCCGTGCTTAACACCTTAGGTTTACGCCAGTTCTCAGTAGCCAAGGAGAGCGGTGTGAAGTTTCTGTCAACTGCCACAACATCGCGATGCATCCCGCACTCATTGTGAAGGAAGTATTCCCTGAGGCTGCACACCTCGCGGTTGTGGAGGTTTTTGGCATTCAAGATACCTCGACCACCACATTTCCGCGGGATGTACAGTCTCATAACAGATGAGCGCGGGTGCAGCATGCGATGTGTTGTGAGCAGGTGACGGACTCTTCTATCCAGGGCGTCCAGCTCAGTCTGAGTCCACTTGAGTACGCCAAAGGAATATGTGAGGAGTGGTATCACCCAGGCGTTCAGAGCTCGGATCTTGTTGCCGCCTGACAAAAGACTATTTAGTACTTTTGTCACGCGGCAAAAGAAACGCTCCGATACCGCCTGTTTAATATCACTATCCACGATACCCAAAGACTGTGACATACCCAAGTATTTGTAGGTTTCAGCTTCTGAGAGAGACTTGAGAGTTATTGTCTCAGAAAGTTGTAAATTCGTAGAATTCACAACCTTCCCCCGTTGTACATGCATGACCGCGCACTTGTCGACACCAAATTCCATCTTGATCCCGTTACTAAAAGCTTCAGTAGTCTTTAGTAACTTTATCAAGTCTTGGCTTTTTGGTGCAAACAGTTTCAGGTCATCCATATACAATAGGTGAGAAATAATCTCACCCCCTCTCAGAAGCCGACAGCCCAGCTTGGAATCCCTCAGTAGAGTGCTGAGAGGGTTCAAAGCTAGACAGAACCACAAAGGGCTCAGACTGTCGCCCTGGAAGATGCCTCGCTCAATCCTTATGAAGTCCTGCGGATCAATGAGACCATCTCGGTTACCTGGCAGACGAAGAACTGTGTTCCACTGCCCCATACACGTGCTCAAAAAGAATCTTAAAGTTGCATCAATTTTGTACAACTCCAAGACTCTCTTCAGCCACGTATGAGGCACTGAATCATAGGCCTTCTTATAGTCAATCCACGCAACCGACATGGTCCCCTTGGTCCGCCGGACATGCTGGCCAATGGTCATGTCAATGATTCATTATATTTATTATTATTATTTTGATTTTAGTATTTGTTGTTATAGTGGCAACAAAAATACAACATAATCTGTAAAAATGTCAACTCTCTAGCTGTCACCGTTCGTGAGATACAGCCTGGTGATTGACGGAGAGACAGACAGTGAAGTCTCAGTAATAGGTTCCCGTTTTACCCTTTGGGTACGGAACCCTAAAAAGATAGTGCCAGTTAGACCATCTTGTAAACAGTCGGAATTTTTTTTTTCTCAATTAAAAAAAAAAAGATTTTCCTACGTAGAATCAAGAGTTTAATCAATACCAAATGGTTAAAAAAAAATTTCAATGCTAAAAAAGTGGAGTCATAATTAAATGAAAATGACAAAAATGGACAAAACAAAACATTTGTACATATAAAATTGCCGAAACTGTCCATGAGAAATCAATTTTTGTTCGAATTGGAAAAAAATAAAATAAACAACTTGTTTATAAAATGCCTCAATAACCTACTGCCCTTTGCTAATCTATTTTTTATACTTACATACATGTATACGTAAAATCACACTTCTTTGCCACAGGGGTAGCACTGATACCACTTTGTTTTATTTGCTACTATTCTGGACATAGTATTATACCTGTTTTGGTTGATCCATATTCATTAGTTTCTTCATACATGCTCGTCGGTTTCGGGTACTCTTAACCTGACCTGTTTAACGTCCCCAATTTGGTCACAGAACGTCCGTCTTGATCTTCTCCCAGGACACCCATCCACATTTCCAGATTAAATCTAAGAGAGAGATTTGTTTTGCTAGAGAGCAAAACTTGTTTTGTTCATCCTCTTTAAATGACCAAACCAGCTAAGCATTCTTTTTTCTATCCTAGTCACTATATCTACTTTCATACCAGCACGTTCCCTTAACACACTATTTTTTATTTTATATTTTAGTGATTTTAGTGATTCGCCTTCGATACTTCTTAACGCTCTCATTTTAACTGCATTTATTCTACTTTTATGCTTCGTTTGGCACTCCCAACTTTCGGTACAGTACATTCGTGCAGGAACAAGCAACTCTGTCGACAGCCGGACGCCTTTTTCGACACCTCACTGGTCACGAGGCGCGCAGTGCTCCATTTCATATATATGTTTCGCCAATCACTTTTCATTCAATATCACTTCCACACTTCCCATAATAAACGCCGATCCCAGATTAAAAACCTTTTTACCTGTTCGATTTTCTCATTCGTACCATCATATTTTTCGAACACCATAACTTTCGTTTTAGTTAATGTGACTTTCATACCTGTCCTTTCTATTTAATGCACCACATAAAATGTTAACTGTCCGCTCTGCAACCGTCCTCCCTCTCCCCTGTACCGCGTGGACGAGGACCCAGTTACGCGATTTGTCTATAAATTGTAATTTTGTTGGATTTATGCGTGGTTGGATTAAAAGTAAATATGACGATGTATAAAAAGGTATACCTTTAAAATATATATATTGGTCCGAGTATTAGAAAGCCAATATTTCAAAATGTCTAAGTCTTATCAAGTCTGAATAAAAATGAGTACCTACTTTCTTTACATTGCTCCAAGATTATAAAAAATACATATACGGAACCCCTACGTATCCATCCCCCCGTAGCGTCTAGTTCTTAAACTGAAACTATGCATTTAACTTTATATTTGTCATATTTACTAGAAAAAATATAACACACGAAATTATACAAGTGAACACTTTTATACATCGCCATAAATATTAACTTTTAGTCCAACCACGCATAAATCTTTTGTTGTTGTAAAAAGCTGATTGTGTTAACAGGCGGCAGTGTGGCGTTGTACAAGGCTTCAGTGATGTCTGCTATGGGTGTGAAAATAGCGGAAACCATTGGAAATACTATAACTGGCTTGAACTGGAACATTGGAATATTGATTGTTGTCGTGTTGGCGGTGGTTTTAGCCACTTTTATGTCTGGAGTTGCAGCGCAAACTGTGTATATGCCCTTTGTAATAAACCTGGTAATTTGTCATTTTTATTCGTTTGCTGCATTTAAATATGTGAGAGATCGAAGGATGTACAGACTTTCACAAATAGGAAAAAAATACTCAGTGTACTATTTATTATCGACATAGAATAGGTACGAGTACGATAAAAGGCCTACTGCTATTTCTTTCTACTTTGTGTGTGCGTGTGTGCGTGTGTGTGTGTGTTCATGCGTGAATGGATGGTATGTAGGACTGCATGTAGGTATGCTGACACCATGGATTAAGGCACAGGCTTCTTTTTATATCGAAAAATGTACAGTTTTTTACTGGATCGAAGTCAGCGAGTTAAACGTAGGCAGAGTCAGCTTATTGTGTTAACTTATATTATTATATTGCAGGGATTAAAAGGCCAAGGTAAATGGCCTTTGAGAACGTATCTGGTGGTACTTGGCGCCGGGCTGGGCACAGGACTTGGATTCTCGATTCCTTTCTTACACACGACTTGTTATTTTAGCAAAAAGTTGGGAAAGGTTTCGCTTCAGAAGCAGGTAAGCTTGATGAGCTTTCGTGCTATTTGTTTATCTTACCTTATTTTCATTATCCCTTTAGAAGCCATAGGTAAAATATCGCTGAATACCAACCCCTTGTGTTTCACTTTTTTTAATTATCACACTACCGTTTTTTTAAGGATCTACTTACATACTTTACAATATACGTACCAATTTAGAGTGCGTGACCAAATCCACGTGATACTAAAAACACCATTACCCGCTTTTTACGAATGACTTACTTATACTGTTTTAAACTTTTGTGATTCTCACACATATTTATGTTTACGCGGAACTTGATCACGGTATGTATGAGTCAAGTCGTGACCTCGGTCGCTCTAACACGGCCGAAACGTCGACAGGTAATAATACATACCGTGATTAAGTCCCGCGTAAACATAAATAAAGCATGACTTATTCTATTACTGAATTTTATTCTCGTTTGGTTGAATGCACCCTTCGAGTAAGTAGGCACAGTAAGAAAAATATCTACATACAATTTGCAATATGTGCATTGCAATATTATTGTTGCAGTTCAAATATGGTATACCGAGCACTATAATTTGTGCGATCGTACTCTGGTTGACCCTCTGCTTCTACGCGCCCCTCCTATGGGACCCTAATGACTACGGCATCGTCGCCGTGGTGTCGCCGAATGCGAAGGGGGCTGGATTAACGACTACCACCGCCGCCCCCGCTCCAGAAGGCTAGATTCCGATTTTATTTATCTATTTAAAATATTTTTTAGGTCACGATGTAGCTGCATATTTAACGCTAAGTTTGAATTGAGTAAGTAAAATTATAATTCTGGCAGTCACTGCAATGATGTGTTTTATTTACGTTGTTGTATTTCCAAAATACGAATTATTTCTTCTGCAGTAAGTGATATTACATAATATATATGCTTATCAGTCTCATTTCACTAAAAACATTTTTTTTTACTTTATAATAAACTAGCTTTCCGCCCGCGGCTTCGCCCGCGTGGAACTCGGTTATATTGCGGTATAAAGCACAACTATAAGAAAACTTCTCGTTTCAAACGACACACAGCGCCATCGATCTATCATCTATCCATCAATCATCGATCGATATCGATCTATCATCGATTGATATCGATCTATCAAGCAAAGTATATTTTTGTTTTCCCTCGGGAACATCAATTTTTTCCGGGATAAAAAGTACCCTATTATTTAATCTGGACTTCTATCTTTATGTCTGCAAAATTTTAAAGCAATCGGTTCAGTAGTTACGGCGTGAAAGCGGAACAAACAAACAAACAAAAAACAAACTCACTTTCTGACTGATACTAATAAGGAAGTAAGGATTTCAACCGTATCGTGGACAAGAGGCCCTAATCTCAATGAAAAGACGCAAAGCTTGTCAGTCTTATTTCGCTAAAAAAATTGTTTACTCAATAATAATTTAATTTTAGGATTGATTCCTTTTTCAGCACATTCCTTTTTGGACATATTCCGTTTTCGCCATATTCTTGTTTCGGCACATTTTTGTAAGTTAGTTATACTATAGTATAAAAATGTGCCGAAACAAGAATATGGCGAAAACGGAATATGTCCAAAAAGGAATGTGACGAAAAAGGAATCAATCAATTTTAGTAGTAATGATTGTCATTTTGCTTACCAATTCCATAGCCACCGGCACCATTACGTTGCATGAAGCTACGTTTGTTGCAAAATTAGTCAAAAATATTGTGAAAATAATTATAATCAGTAGAATCACAGCATTGGGCAAGTGTGACAGGTTCTTCAAAAAATCCCCGAATTTTCCATTCAGATCAGAATTTTCCTTTTTAGCAGCAGTGGATAGAGCAAAGCCTCCACCAAAGTATTTATGTAACTTTAAAGCTGTAACCTCTAAAGAAAGCAAACATCTATCAGAAAGGTTAGAACTACGACTCCTACGGAAAAGAAAATGCTGGTAGAAAATTTGGTTAGGTTATGCTTTATTTATTTTTTGGCAAGCGTAGTATAGGACGCCCGTGGGCAAGATGGAGCGACGATATACACAAGGTGGCTGGGAGTGGTTGGAAGAGAAAGACGCAGGACCGTGTTGAGTGGCGTGCTGGCGTGCCATAGGAGGAGAGGCCTATGTTCAGCAGTAGACGAATATAGGCTGATGATGATGATGATGCTTATGTTAGAACTGCGACCCCACCAGAAAGCAAATTACTTTCAGAAAAGTAGATTAGCCCTTTCGGGCCGAGAAACTGTTTTAGCCAAAATGTTACTAAAATACCAATGGATTGTAGGTATAGTTTTGCTTTATTATCTATGAGAAAAATACGAAAAAAAATCCTGTTCGTCGCTGTTCCTACAAAAATCGCTATGTGCATTTTTTCGATTTTTGGTTTTTTATGCCATTTTGAACCTTAGGTCCATATACGTATGCTCTAAAAACGGCGTGAAGCTATCTTTATTATTTCTGTATGTGAAAAAATAACCATGTGAAGTTTGTATGTCAAAATGTTCCCTTAAAAACTCCTTAAAAATAACTAAGTGTCACTAACAAGAAGCTTATACTCAAACTGGAGATTGCATATAGAAGAAAA
>BHDV01069899.1:36780-68071 GCA_005406045.1 Adoxophyes honmai | reverse complement strand
GCCCACAATACACTAACCCTTTCCCAGAGTCGACTCTTACGACACCTACGGGAAGAAAGGGGGAGGTGTTATTCTAACCCGGCACCACACGGAATTAATTTGATTAAATATTATCTTTCACAGCCACAATAGTATCCGCCGCCCGCCAAGATTTGAACCTCAAGCCACCGAAACGCGCCAAATTCTTAGTACCGTCCATTCTCAAAAATGTCGAAAACACCCTCCTGTCGCCTATAAAGATGCTCGAACAGAGCTACATGGAGAAAATGGGGGGCGTGGAAGTGCCGGTCAACCCTGCGGAGGTGCTAGAGAAAATGCGCGCCAAGTTCAACAAGCCGAAGCCGCTTAGTGCAAAGAGGAGGATTATAGAGTGAGTATTTAATGTGAGACAACCGTAAAACTGTGAAATCACTTACATACATACTATTACATACATACATACAATCACGCCTATGTTCCCAAATGGATAAGCAGAGCACAGATAACGTCACACGAAACTTCTATCTAAAGTGCTTCAATCTCGTAATTTTTTGTTTGTCAAGTAAAATAAAAAAAAACACCCTCAGCGCTATTGTCTAATTTTAATTTGACAGTTGTTATTAAAAATTGCTTCGAAATTTAAAACATTTCAAAGCGAACTGACACTGAAACTGTCAAATAAAAAACTATTTACATTTTTGGTGCTTAATAGGATAGGAGTCGCGCCACTTCTCCATACAAACGTAGTCCCCTGTTTTCTCCGTGAATAATGACATTAGAGCAAAATATTTTTTTCCATTATATCTGTTGTGGCTATGCCCCTACGATGTGCTTTTATAGATTTTCTAAAATATTTATTACTAGCTTTCCGCCCGCGGCTTCGCCCGCGTGGAAGTCGGTTATATTGCGGTATAAAGCACAACTATAAGAAAACTTCTCGTTTCAAACGACACACAGCGCCATCGATCTATCATCTATCGATCGATCATCGATCGATATCGATCTATCATCGATTGATATCGATCTATCAAGCAAACTATATTTTTGTTTTCCCTCGGGAACATCAATTTTTTCCGGGATAAAAAGTACCCTATTATTTAATCCAGACTTCTATCTTTATGTCTGCAAAATTTCAAAGCAATCGGTTCAGTACTTACGGCGTGAAAGCGGAACAAACAAACAAACAAACTCACTTTCTGACTTATAATATTAGTAAGGATAGTAAGGATAAGGATTTTTTATTTAGCATATCGATAAAAGCAAATCGTAGGGGCATAGCCACAACAGACACAAAAATAATGTAAAAAAAAAAAAATATTTTGCTCTAATGTCAATTCACGGAGAAAACAGAGGACTACGTTTGTATGGAGAAGTGGTGCGACTCCTATCCTCTTAAGACAATAGAGCTATAGAGTCTTTTTTGGTGACCCATCTGACGGACTAAATAGTTTTTTTAGACATCTACTCAATGATTTGATAAACCTTTTTCTTTTCAGTGAAATCCTGAATGATATATTTCAAAATGTCTTCAAAGAGAACATGGAAAATAACGATCTTGCAAAGAACTGGACCTCGCCTAAGAAGTGCTTGGAACCCATCGAAGACCCTAACAAGGTGGGTACAGTTACTACGCAGAAACCAACATACATACATACATACATCACTCCTGTTCCCAAATGGGGTAGGAAGAGCACACAGAACGTGACAGACAAGACCTATGACTACTTCATGGCTGAAAGAGATGGAAGAGATATAGTAGTGACAGGTTGCTAGCCTGTCGTCTGAGGCACACCTAAACCTATTTCTTTAGTCGCCTTTTACGACATCCGCGGAAGAAATGGAGGTGTTATTCTATCCCGACACCATACAGGAAACACGTGTAGTCTTATGAGCATGAACAGTTTGAGCATCATACATACATACATACATACATATTCTCACGCCTGTATTCCCAAAAGGGGTAGGCAGAGCACATGAATTCAAAAATCCAGTGCCACGTTTAGCAATTTCAGCAGGGTAACCAGATGGTTAAACGTGATATTGCAGTGACAGGTTGCTAGCCCATCGCCCACAATACACTAACCCCTTTCCCAGAGTCGACTCTTACGACACCCACGGGAAGAAAGGGGGAGGTGCTATTCTAACCCGGCACCACACGGGAATGAGCATCATACACAGTAGTATAAGGTACCATCGCGAACAGGGATTGTTGAGCCACTAACCTATGCTTGTAACTTGGTCGTGTAATACTAATCCAATAGCTGACATCTAGTCGGTCACATCGGTCATTGATTACACGTCTAAATTGCGAACAGTGCCAAGTGGCTCAACAATCCCGGTTCGTGACTGTACTGTATGTGAGTTCAGATCAGCGTTGCCTGACATTCCAATTTTGGCGGGAAATACCGATTTTTAAATCGGCAATAAAATAGCCGCAATAGAAATACATAATCTGTAAAAAATTCAACAGTCTAGCTGTCCTGTTCGTGAGATATACCCTGGTGGGAGAAGGACGGACAGACGGACAACAAAGTCTCAGTAATAGGGTCCCGTTTTCACCCTTAGGGTACGGAACCCTAAACGCGTCATAAACTTGCTTAAATTATTTTAACACCACTAACTAGAACAGATTTAATAACAACAACATCAACAAAAATTAATCAATCGTTATTCACATCCACAGGATTCCAAAGATAATCAACCCACTCTTATAGTAGCTACTGAAAATGAAAAACCAAATAATCAAATTGAAGAACCATGTGAAGACAATGACGAAATCAAAACAAATGATCCTCTGGATATAAGCACAGATTTAGCTGATGGCAATACCATAAGTGAAGAAATGATTGCTGATGAAAAACATGGTGAAAACGATGCAACAGCTGAAGAGAACACCAAAAGCAATGATGTTGATGATGAATCAACCAGCGCTGTTAAACCGCCAGAATTGGCAGCTGAAAACGATGATGGCAGTTTTGATACACCTAAGAACTTAAAGACTGTTGATATAGAGCATAGTACTGGCTTAGAAATTTCAGAACACAATGAAATTGTTACCGTTAATATGATTGAAGTAAGCAACGGAAAAGAACAAGAGTTCGTTAAGAGCCTTATAATAAAGAGTCCAATCAGACACGAGAAATGTTTTATTAAATACAGCACCATAGACAAAGAAGTTCTTGAAACTATTGATGTTGACATGGATGTTGAGAAATTCAAGGATCAATATTTAAACGAAGTCGGGAGAGATTTTAAATGTAATTTTGATCACAATCATGTTGTTGAAACGGAAAATGATAAAGTTATTACTACTGCTATCGACTTTGCCATAGACGCTACTAGGAAAAGGAAACTTCAAACCAAGAGTGGCAAAGACAAGAGAATTAAAAAGAAGAAGTTTAGGAAAAACGATGAGAAGGACAATCAAAGAGTCAAGAAATTTAAAAAGAAGGAAGGAGATAGAGTCAAGCTGAAGATTAAGTTGAAAGATGGTACAGAGAAGAAGAAAAAGAAGACGAAGATATTTAAGCAATATGTATTGAAGTATTCTGCGGTACAGTCTAGTAAGGTTATAGGCAAGCCTGAAACAGATATTTCTCCAATAAGAAAGAAATTCCAGAAACCAGAAAAATCACCTGATAAATTGGTGCAAACGTCTATACAGAGTTTTTTTAAGGTTAAATAGAGTTAAGGTTAATTTGTTGACCAAATGTTTTTACTTCTGACACTAAACAGTGGATTGTTAGTGGTTTTTCATGTGTGTTTGTCTGTCTGGACTATCATATCTTCCAAACGGATATAGATGTTTGGGATTTGTTTTATAACAAAGCTTATATAAAACATTAAGATTCTTACTTATCTATGGATAATTTTAGTATTTTCTACATACATTACTTTTATATTACTTACATACGTATATGTATTTTCTATATCACGCCTGTATTACCTATTGAGGTAGGCAGAGCACACAAAATGCTACATAGACAAAACCATGACTATTTCACGTTTTGTGGACACCTCTAGCATATTTTTTTAGGTTTTGAGTTGGCAGGAGTAATATCGACAGGTTGCTAGCCTTTCGCCTAAAATATACCTTAACCTATTTCCTTAGTCGCCTCTTATGTCATCCACGGAATTAATGGAGAGGTCCGAGAGGTGTTATTGTAAATCAAACACCACACGGATAGTACTTTTTAATACTTCAATATCACCCATGCATGTTTATGTCATCATAGGCTTTCTATTAAAAAGTGTAAGAATCAAATGGATAGAGTTAAATAATAATTTTAATAATACACCTTGACAAAAATATGTTTGATAGAATGTCAACTGGAGTCGTGTAATTTTGAAAGATTACATTTTGCTATTGGTTTTAACATTAATTGGTGATACTATGATTTACTTGCTAAAACATGAGCTAAGTGCCTTATTTATGCATTAAAATATGTAGATGTAAGCTAAAATTACTACAGCAAAATATAATAAAAACTAAAAACCATTTGGATGTAATTTTCGTTTTATAATTTAGGTAAGCCATTTTAAACTAGAATACAGAAAGTGTCAAATACATAACCACTCCTTCGAAATTGGGTAAGCAGTCAGTAAGAAAAAAGAATGTAAAATTCAGTAAGGTTTCGTCACATGCTTGTCCTGTATTCATTTACTGTAATCTGACTGTTCCTTGTATACACTGTTTTGGTTTTGCTAAAAAATATTTTATCAATTATCAATATTTTGATAAAATTTGTTTGTTACAATAAATTGGAAATTTCAAATTTAAGTTTTGTAAGGATTTGTATTGTTTGGTATAATTTTAGCTGATGTTGCTATGTTGAAGTAAAATCTACTATTTTAGATGTTTTTAGTAGCCAAATGTTTCAATAAATTTGGAACCTATGAAAACTTGTTTTATTTCTCCATTCAACTTAATATTCCGATCGCACACGTTGAGAGACAATTTTATTATTACTACACATTTGTAATTTCTTTTGGTTTTGTAAATATTTACCTATCGAAGATCGGCCGATTCTAGTAGCTGTGTACATTTAGAACGATGGACACAAATCGCAACCGGACGTGTTAAAAGGAATGTTAAAGAGCTGTCGGGACCCAAAAGAAGATTGCGGGAGGATCTGACCATTCCATGTCAAAATCATCAGGTTCCTGCCCTAGATACGGAGATAGAAGAGTTGGACGGAAACAAGGTCCAAGCCTATGCCTGGCCAGTTACATGCCATTAAAATATATGTATAAAAACCGGCCAAGTGCGAGTCGGACTCGCACATGAAAGGGTTCCGTAGCTAGTTAAATTTCATTTTGCGATTGACTCCATACATTTTGATCGGACGACTGTAGCTACATAAGTTGGTAGAGTTTAGTGATGTAACGAATATTTTGCATATTTTTGCTAATATGAGTACTTATTAGAAAAAAACTATTTAAAAATAATGGTAGGTTAATAAAATCAAAATCCATTATTATTCTAAATATTGTGTGAGAACCGTTACCGCACACAGTCGCAATGTGTCGTAACAGTTACTAAGCTAAATAAAGTGTAACTACTTTAAAAAAACTGTGACAAGTATTGGCTAGTCTGATTCGGAATGCCCCTAGAACAGAACTTACCTCCTTCAGTACGAGACTGCCACCAAACCATACAAGTGGTGCCAAATTTGAACACAAACTGAATATTCGCATTCGCGAATGTTCAAAAACACACATTCGTTACATCACTAGTAGAATTTTATAAAAATAACTATCTATGATACCGAGTCCGCTATATTTCTAAATTTCTAATTGAAAGTACTTTGAGGTGTAAACCACTTTTTTTCAGAACTAATAATATTTCAAAAGTTAAGGTGCGAGGACAAGACAAATTTTTACTTTGTTTCAGTTTATCTTAAAACTGGAGGGTTGGATCTACATACACATACGCATATACTACAGGTACTTAAGTTGTTTGAAGCAATTTTGGTTGCATTTTAAAAGACTTTTTCATCGATCCCCCACACGTTGGGGTTAGTCTAGTTTACTTTTCGTTGTATGGGAGGGGGCTGAAAAAAAACCTTTTTTTTATAATTTTAAAAACCAACTTTAGGAACTTTTAATATCTATCTCTCCACCAATTTTCGTGACAATCGGTGCAGTAGTAGCGGAGTACGAGCCCGGACGGACATAACGAAACTACCTTGTGCACTACGGAACCCTAAAAAAGAGTACTGGTCGCAGAATCGTTCAGGATCTGAGCGTCTAGTGCTATGAAGTCGGTTAAGAAACTGAGACAGCGCCTCCAAGCGGCGCAGTTGCACAACTGCGCTGTCAACTCAAAGTTTCACGTTTATAGGTAAACGAATTCGATCAATAATATAATTTCAACTTTCGCCTATTTTATCTTCTATATAATAATAAACTGTTGTAACTGATTTGAAATAAAAAGAAGCTCTAAAATAATAACTTCTGTTTTTGAAACAGAAAACCCACTGATAATGGTAATGCCAGCTACACACGTAACAAGAAATCGTAACGATTTATCTGTGCAGACCGGTTTGCACAGTTTTATCGAACGTGTGTATGAGAAATCGTTGCAGATTATCGTTGGTCGGTGGCAGTTGCAAAAATCGTTCGATAAATCGTTGTCGATCGGGTTTGCGCAGTTTTATCGGTGCGTGTGGATGGTGATCGTTCAGATCGAACAATTTCACGATTTTCACGGGAGATGGTTCATTAGTATTCATCATTATCATCATCATCATCAGCCCATATACGTCCCACTGCAGGGCACAGGCCTCCTCTCAGTATGAGAGAGATTGGGCTATAGTTCCCACGCGGGCCCAGTGCGGATTGGGAACTTCACACACAACGTTGAATTACTTCGTCGCTGTGTGTAGGTTTCCTCACGATGTTTTCCTTCACTGAATAGCTTGTGATAAATATCAAATTCGATATCGTCATAAATTCCGAAAAAAAAGCCGTGGTAGCCAGCGCCAGCGGTTCGACCTGTGAAAATAGCTTCCTTTTCTTAAACCTGTCTTTACACTACATACTCCGTGCCTTTTTTAGGGTTCCGTACCCAAAGGGTAAAAACGGGACCCTATTACTGAGACTTCGCTGTCTGTCCGTCTGTCACCAGGGTGTATCTCTCGAACCGTGAGAGCTCTCTAGTTAAAATATCACAGATGATGTATTTCTGTTGCCGCTATAACAACAAATACTAAAATCAAAATAATAATAATATTTAAGGGCTCCCATAGAAAACACGTGTTTTTTTTTTTGCTGTTTTGGGTCTATTTAAATAACTGTAACAGGTGCTTGAAATGCTCACAGAATATTTAATTAAATATTTACTTTAAGAGAACATAGTTAAATTAAAATTAAAATAATATTTAAGGGGGCTCCCATACAAAAAACATGATTTTTTGCTTTTTTTGGTACGGAACCCTTCGTGCGCGAGGCCGACTCACACATGGCCGGTTTTTTTTCTTATAACCAGGCCTAATATCGGAATTGCTTCATCATCTTCCAACGTGGATGACATGTTTATGTTTCCCGCGTGAGCGTCTGCGGAGAACTGGCGATCGACGTCGATGGAACGTTCGATTTATCTGCACAGTCTGAAATCGCTACGAAATATCGTTACGGGTGTAGCCGGCATAACCTACCAAGTTAATTTCTACCCACATTTGAAAAATGTTAAACAAGGATTACTTACCATTTCTCGTTCTCTACCTACACAGTGCCGTGTCGTCTGGGTAAAGTGCAACACTTGCCGAAGAACTCGTATTTGTACTAGTTTTCATTTATATTATGTGAAATAACTTTAATGTGTTTTATATCACTGTATTCAATTTTATTTTTACATTGTGTGTTTTTTGGAGATCATACCGCCGGGTATTGTACTACTGTTTTTATTTTTACTTATCTACCTGTTGTTATGTTGTACCGTTTTACAGATATATTTATTTATATATAATTATGTACTTAAAATAAAAAGTAAAATACCTTATTGAAGGCTTGATTACGTCATGTAGAGATGTAAAAACGTGCTCATCTAAAATAAGTGGCTGGTATTTTTGCAAGTGTTTTAGGTCTGCAAATTATACGTAACCTGGTCGGTTTTTAGATGCATAATAGTTTGATATGTTTTGTTGACACAACCCTGATGTTCCTTTTTTTAGTATAACACATAAAACCATACCGCAAATCAATGATTCCAATTGGTTTATCTTTAATTTAAATTTTAACGGCACATTCATGGTAGTTTTTTAATTTTTTTACTTGGCAACACCGTGTCTTTGTTTGTTTACTCCTCGGAGTCTCCTCCCTTCGAAAACAAGCTCGACGCCGTCGACGCGATTCAGTTAATTTTATACTTTCTGTCGATGACTATCTCACCAAACAAAAGAAGTTATTTTAATTACTAGTGCATTTAGTAGTAATATACCTTTTAATATAATTTCTACTTGATCTTAACAAAAACATTTTATATTAAAAGAAAGGTTTCATCACAAACTAAATATAATCGAATTGGAATAAGTCTAGCGTAGCGACGTTGCCGTTCCGCCATACTGGATTTGAAACAACAAAAAGTTCTTGAACCGTCAACAATTTGGATTTCTTTCGTTACTGAACAAATCTTCAAACATTTCTACTGTGGGAAAAACGTAAAGTAATGCTAAAGTGTCTTGAAATGTGTTATTCTGAACGCTCGCAAATTTCTGATGCAATCACAGTTTGGCAACAGCGCGTGGAATCGGAGTGAAACAGACTTCTAAATGTATTAGAAGAACAAGTGATATAGTGATTTTATCACTTAAATCTCCAGTTCATGAGGTGAGTTTTTAAATTAAGCGGCGTTTAAAAATTAAACCTTATTTTTTCATTTAGTTTTCAATTAAAGAGTATGTGTAATGGCAATTTTAATTTTCCCGCCGAGTGACGTAATTTCGTTCGCGATCCTCCATCTTTTTAAGGACGGTCAGTCATCTGTCAAGCGTTCAGTACATTATTCATCCGAGGTGGAAAATAAAATTACTCCTCACATAGGGTGTTTTAAACGCGAAAAATCATCACGGAGGCATCCGGGTAAGTCTAAAATTGCTATAACACGTAATATTTTCATCAGTTTCATTGTGTTTTGTGCGAGAATATGTCTTTGTTCAGAACCTAACCTAGATGGGTTTTACCGTAGCAAGGACCCGTTTTAGATGTTTTGGGGTCAACCAGTGTCTTCTTCGCCTTTAATTCTGTATTTGCTTGGATAAATTTGCATAATGGGTGTAGCGAACGCCTTTTACGAAGGTGAAATCAGTTTGACTTGCAATACGCGCCTACATTCGGGTTCTAGAAAGTCTCTTAGTAACTAAGTTTTCTTCATCCAACTAAAATTCTAGAAAGTTGCAGGCAGTTTCCTTTATCTAAGTATTTTTGAAAGGATTAAATTTGTAGTATTGTGAATAATTGAATCATAGTCCAAAATTAGCCGTGGTCCAGACATGTTCAGTCTTGTATAAAAAACTTGCACAACATTTAAATTCTAGAATATCTTACTGAATTTATTGCTTGCTTTTGCAAGACTCGCTGAATCATGTTCTATGTAGTTATCTGCTTTTTGTTTTAACCATTACAGATAAATTTTAATGCGAGTAGTCTAGATAAATTCTAATTTATGTATAATACATATAGCAATTAAGCTAGTAGCTAGTCAAGAATCAATCATTCAGCTTGAATACTGCTATTTTATGTATTTTCTTATCTGCCCTACTGCATAATGTTGCTAACTTAATATATTTTGTGCCAATTTCAATACAAATGTTATTCTTAATCCTAGGCTGGCTTACCTAGAAATTCTTCCAGCCTTTGAACAAATCACAAAAAAAAGCCATTTGTCTTTGTATTAAAAAATTATCAAAAACCATAAAAACTTCAATTTAAATGCCTACAAATTTTTAACAGACTCGCATTAAAGTATTTTTACAAAAGGTTACCAATTTAACCACCAAGGTCTTAGAAAAAAACATATACAACTCTTTCTGCCAGTCTTATAAGTTTTTTTTAATTAACTGATGTGATGAAGGATGACTGTTTTACAAGGAGCTCACGTGCCTGCTTGTATTTTTACTGACAGCGTTAAGCAGCTATCGTCCAAAGGGATCACAGTTTACCTTCTCTCTCCTCTTCAACTTGTAGCAGTCTGAGTTAAATAAATGTATCATAAACCTATAATACGCAAGAAATGGCTGTAATACATGGGATAGTCATTGTCTGTCTTACATTTTGTGTGCATTGACTACATTTGGTAATATAGAGTGTGATGTATGAAGTCATCTATTTTATGATACTGCAATAATGAATACTGTTATTCCAATCACATAAAAGATATGCTTACAGTCTGGCTCTAGAAGAAAACACATTTCTCCTGACTCCATTCAGACATGGTTTCATAGCTTTGGAGTACAATTCACCTAAAAACAGAAGTGAATTTAATAGCGACAAGACATTTCAATATGCAAAGCTTGAACAAAGATGAAAGGATGACTGTCTGTTATGTACAATCTCTTCTGGATCAGAACAAAAGAAAATCAAAGGGGGAAAGACTATGCTCAGCAATAGGACACAGACAATTTTGCACTGTCAAGCTCTCATGTAACATTTTTCCTTACAAATTCAATCAAAAAATATTTGTTACCTGGGAAAAAATATTTTCGAATTGTTTACTTTCTAATAACTAAAGGCAAAAGCCGTGGTAGCCTAGCAAAAAGCCGTGGTAGCCTAGCGGTTCGACCTGTGGCCTCTCAAGCAGAAGGTCGTGGGTTCAAACGCCGGGCTTGCACCTCTGAATTTTTCGGAATTTATGTGCGATATCGAATTTGATATTTATCACGAGCTATTCGGTAAAGGAAAAAATCGTGAGGAAACCTACACACAGCGACGAAGTAATTCAACGTTGTGTGTGAAGTTCCCAATCCACACTGGGCCCGCGTGGGAACTATAGCCCAAGCCCTCTCATACTGAAAGGAGGCCTGTGCCCTGCAGTGGGACGTATATAGGCTGATGATGATGATGATGATGAACTATCTGACCAATCCTAGTTGTGAAAATTAAGGTATGTACTACTTCAAATCTTGCCATGTTAGATTCCGAGGACTGTGCTTTGCTAACATATGGTCCAAAGTCTGATAATTATCTTGAATTGGTTAGAATTGCGACATCTGTTGAATTAGGGCACATTTATAAGTTTGACACCATATGGAAACTGTAAATTTTATTGTATACAATATGGAATACAATTCTTAAGCATCTTGTTGCAGTCTCCTAGGTAGTAGGTGAAATAATGTGGTGGTCCTTGTGTGGTCTTTGAAATTATTATTTTTTATTTCAATAATGCCTATCATTAGTTCAATAAAAATTTTAAAAGCTGGAATTTATTATAACACTACCTACCTAGGTTCTTTGTAGTCGTAACTTAAAATTAATTCCTCAGATGTAAATTAAACATACATACATCATGCCTGTAATCCCATCGGGTCGCAGGGCACATTAAACAATACATAGACAAAAACCATTACTTCAATGTTTCATAGATACTTCTAGTAAAATTTTAGGTTTCAACATAGATTTTTCTTAGTCGCCTCTTACGACATCCATGGAAGAAAGGGAGATATTATATTCTAAACCCCACCACACAGCGACTGAAACTTCCACCTTCCACAAACTGAAAGATTCAAAATCAAGACTTTCTTCTCTACCAGAAAATTACATTTCATCTGGAATACTGAAAAAAAAAACGTTACACTGCAAATAGGTTATATGTAGGTACATTAAAATAACTATCAGGCCGCATTATCAACGGCCCAAATCCGTTATCAGCACGCAGTTGCGTGTAGCTTATTGAAAACTGTTCAAACACGGGCTTCTTTGCCACTACAGTGTTTGGTAATTGATTATTTTAACACCATACTGCTCTTAGGATTACGATAGGCAGGTTTCTGGAGATTTCCATGACGTTACAGCAAAGCTGTGCTTATAAGGCCGGCCACATACATTCGGAAAAATTCCGTTTCGGAAAATCGAACGCAGTCAATCCATACAAACCTATGGACCAGTCACATACAGACGGAAGCTTTCCGTTCGGAATTTTTCCGAATGTGTGTGGCTGGTCCATAGATGTCTTATGGATTTAGTGCGTTCGGACAGTCCAATTCGAGATTCCGAAACGGAATTCCGTATGTATGTGGCCGGCGTAAATAAAAACCAAGCTTCTATCTTGACTGAAAATAGTATTTCCGACTTTAGGTATAAGTTACAATCTAGATAAAGCTAAGTATGCAAAAGTTGTGAGGTCATCAGTATTTGAAACATCCTCCTAGCTGGCTGTCTGAGCTACTGGCAGCGTCAGCCTAGACAAGACGTCTATCTTTTTTATCCTCGCACACGTGCCAATTTCTATCTTTCAAACGATTGTGCTTCATTCGTTGTAAGAATGGACGTTCTTATTTTTAGGTATGTAATGTAGACATTGTCTACCTTTTATACCTTTACAATCAGTGAAATGAAAACCTGATAACACGCACAATGAACTATACTACCTACCTACGCAGTCATTTTTGCAAGGTTTTGAAAGAAAAACGTTGTTTGGTCAGGTGTTGCAGATACGTAGTAATTGCGCAGGTCTTTGATTAACCCATTCATTGCCGACGCTCCAAAAGCATACTTTCCCGCGATGCCACCGCATTAAAAGCGAAAACGCGAATTCGCGTCCACGGCATTACGTTAAAGTTTTCAAGAACGCGAATTCGCGTCAGCGGCATTACGTTAAAGTTTTCAAGGACGCGAATTCGCGTCAGCGGCATTACGTTAGTTTTTAAGAACGCGATTTCGCGTCCGCGGCATTACGTTAGTTTTCAAGAACGCGATTTTGCGTCCGCGGCATTACGTTAAAGTTTTCAAGGATGCGAATTCGCGTCCGCGGCATTACGTTAAAGTTTTCAATGACGCGAATTCGCGTCCGTGGCATTACGTTAAAGTTTTCAAGGACGCGAATCCGCGTCCGCGGCATTACGTTAAAGTTTTCAAGGACGCGAATTCGCGTTCCCGGCATTACGATGAAATTAGTTTAGAACGCGATATCGCGTTCTCGGCATCCAAGACAAAAACGATGAAAATTTCAAGTGCACTGAATTCAAAAACCAGCAACATTACAATATTCTCCTTCAAAAATAAAGTAAATCCATGGCATCAACGTTAATTTCTAGTTGATTTCCAGCAAAATAACAACGCAAACCCAAGAACGCGATATCGCGTTCCCGGCATTACGATGAAATTAGCATAGGACGCGATATCGCGTTCTCGGCATTGAATGGGTTAAGGAGGTACAATTGACTTCTGGACAATAAAAATACGCTCTAGTTCCGCAAAATGGCGAATTAACAAATAAATACGTCACTACAGTCCTGGATCTAGTTGTTTTTTGAGATCTAAACTTAAAGTAACTCCTGAAAAAGTGGTCTTGGTCTTGGCTCTTGGCGTAGACATTGTGAATTGTCAATAAAACATGAGTGTACTACCGCTATGAGACCGTTAAATATTTACCCAGTTGTCTTTGTATCTATGCGTAGAAATTTAGCCACGCGATGTTGATATGTAAAACCCTATTATGTTTTAACATAATAAAATGTATTGCATTTTATGCCATTATACATTACACTAGGTATCGTATTCTCGTTAGTGTCAAGCTAATATTGACAGCATTATCCTATGCAACAGGTAAATTATTTACAGCACCTGTCACTAACTGTTGGTCTGTTGTTTTACAAAAGTCTGACACTGGATTTCATAGATGAATAAAGACTGCAAAGTCTGCAAACCTTGCACAAAGGTTAGGTAAGCCGTGTCAAGGTTAATACCCTTCAACACACATGACAGTTGATGCATTTACTGCATTGTTGTTAATACATTATAGACCTTACCACTCAATAACTAAGTCCATTTGAAAGAACTGTTTCAACTCCAATAAACTTTTTTTTGCGTTCCCATGGGATGCTTCTAGCAATCTAGCCTTTATTAGTGTTCATAACTTAAACATGTGGGAACTGAACTAAGTATAAATAAATAATGAGCTTCTTCAACTACATCAATTAGTGGAATCGTCGATGGTACTGGTAGCACTATGCATCCGTTTCTTACGTTGAAAGATTTCTACCAGTTCACACCTATTTTGCAAGAGTATATTATAAATTATAAAGAGGGCTTTAAACATCAGTTGAAGCCATTAAAGAAAGTTCTTACGGCAATCGATTTTTAAAACCCTGTCCTGAGCGCATCTGCTTTCTTTTACGTTAGGTATTCTTCGAAAACACTGTCAAGTTAGCCGTCCTTGTCTCTCGTGTATTGTTGCACGAAAGAGGGAATGAGAAATAAGTTTCAGATTTCCTTGGATCAGGTTTTGCAAGGTGGCTTCTTGTTGACCACTTCCGCCAGCTGTCGATTTTAGCTTCGATTCGATGTTTTTTAAGGCTTGAACACAGCTGCTAGGTATTCTAAAGTAAGTTTTATTGTACCTACCTATCTGTCCCTCCCATTCGATGATAGACAACAATTATTGTTCATACTTGGATCTCCACTCTATAAATAACGTCATTTATGTTTCTAGAACATTACCGCTTAGAAAGGCATCCACATAGAAACAAATACCGCAGCCCCTTGTTGTTGTTTTGTCGTCCCTGACACTCAAATCACCGCGGCTTATATTCTATCTAGGCTCATCCTAATCCAAAGATAATGGGAGGCATTTTAGTGTCTCGTTTAAGACTTCAAAATCATCAATGCTTCTCTAGTTGCACTATTGCTTATTCCTATATGAAATAGGAATAGGGCTACATAAAATGGCAAAAAAAAAACAGCGGAATACTATTGTGACTCGTGTCTAATGAATAAAAAAAGGCAGCGTCAGCTGTTCCTATTAAGAGAACAAGATTGTCGTTACCCGGAATCGGAAATTTATCGATCGGAACGTTGAACAAAATGACCTGACCACCTGGAACCATCAAATTGGTTCCATTGTCATTATTCGCCGCTTGAGCTTGATGCCGCTAACTCTACCTACTCACAACTGCGTATACATTACGTCACGCCCGAGGATTGTGCGCAAAAACGGCTGAATAACCTCCCCGTTTTACCTTAATCGAGACTGGTGCGTATTAAAGTTTCCCAATCAATGTGTGATTAATTTATTAAGCAATGAATTCGAAATCACAGAAAGTCCTTGCGTATCTAAAAGATTGAAGAGAATACAAGTGAGGTTAGGTAGTCGGTAGATTTCGTTCATCAAGTACTCGCATTTGCCGTGCAAAAAGTGGGTCCGTGCTGTCAAGTAAGATTCTTTTTTTGCACCAGACTGAACCTTGATAGTGAACATTTACAAGCAAAGGTGGGGCTCTATATATTGCTCGTTTTTTTCTCGACTTCTCCTAAGGTGCCTCCGAAAACACGCGCCTACGTCATGTATAGTTTCAAGGTGACAGATAAGCAACAAAAACAAGTCAGACTCGTTGTGTATCAACGAAAAGACGCGTGTAATCATCTATTCAACCCCATTTTCAAATATTTTCGTGAAGCCAAGTCTTGTATTTTGTATTTAAGCGACGATCATCCGTGACGTCAGACTAGAACACTCGCCTTGCACGTGCGCAATCAACCGTAAACAAAAGTTGATTCTATACTCATTTTGAAGATATGAACTGAATACTAAAATTCACAATCTATTCGGTAACGTCATTGATACAATCAGTCATTCGACCTACACACCTTCGCGTGGAAAATTCATGAAAAATATCGACTCGCCCATAATCTGTATCGATAGTTACGCAACCTTTATTGATAGATTTACATATCCATATCAGTTTCGGTTGTTTAAAATACATGTCTCATTTGCAGACATTTTATTTGGGCTCCTAGGTATTCTATGAGTCAAAAACCAATATTTGAAATAAACAACTAGATAGAAATGTAATCTTTCATAATCGTTTTCTTTATCTATGGAATAGAGTAACTACTTACATACAATAAAATCTCTCCACCACGACCATCCTTGGTCGGTGATGGATGTAGTATAATGATATACAGTATTAGTTTAGAGATATAGATAGCCGACAAATTTCCTATTGAGAATCAGGAATCTAAAACTGTCTTGATACTCCAGGTAAAGGCAAGATGCGGGTATAATCTTTTTGCCATTGTAATCCAAGCAAAATTGAAATTCCTCGTCGCCATAATTATCACCAACGAAATACAGACCGTTATCCGTCGACATTTACTTTGCCGTTAAGCTATTCTTGCAGCTGGGTCAGGTCCCGTATTTTCGTAACGTTTGGTTGTGCATTGCGACTTGCGACCCAATTCAACGATCCTGCGCGCAGGCACGTACGCGTTGACCTTGTATGGAGGCTGCGCATCTCGAGTAGGCGATCGACGCAACATCGAGAAAGTTCGCCGCTTCGCATAACTTCATAAATCAAATTTTAGGAGAAACCTTTCTCGGAAAGTTATGGTGTAATTTGCAGTCGAGATAACCGTGTTTAAGGGATAATACTGTGGTTAAAAAAAGGATTCCAGAGGAGTGTTGTTTAGCTCGAATTGCATATAAATGACGTTATATAGAACTTTATTTTTCCGTTGTGCATTTGGAATTTAATACTCATGTTACACAGTATCGAGGGTTATCGTTTCATGTCAAAATGCACGATTAAATTAAAATGCTAACGTTTCGAACTTTGTACTTCGGTAGTGAAGTAAATATGAATACTGTCGATGTTTGAAGAATTTTCCTAAGTGACCTTCATATACTTGTCACATCTGTTTACATATTATACATGCCAAATCATACTAATGTAAGCTAATCAAAACGGCGAAACAGAATATCGAAACTCCTAACGATTTGATGGCACTCGAGAGTTACGTAAACAAATGAACGCATACGCCTGTTTAATAATCCGTCCACAACTTACCAGTATTTTTAAAATCCAGTTGGTAATAGATTTGTATCTATGAGACGAGACAGAATAAGGGAGACGAAAACACCTACAGAGGCATCTACCACTCAAAGCTGTAGATAATACATGTGGAGGATCAAGCTACGAGACAATGTCAAGGCCCAGTAAAACAAAAAAGAAACAACGTTTCCATTATACTAAACGACTAAAATAAATAGGTAAACAAGAGAAAATGTCAAGGCATTCGACAGGCGATCTTAAAGTTTCTGTGCGACCAGCATTCAGTGGCAAGGTGGTTTATTTGTAGTTCATTGATATGGCCCTGTCCGAGGTAATGCCAGAATCGAGACGTCGGGAAGATGCTGAGGAGAGAATAGAGGTCTGTCTTGTAATATTATTTCATTATTGTCCTTAAAATCGATGAATGTCTTACATGACATACATAAATACATACAGCACGCTTGTATTCCCAAACGGGGTAAACAGTAACAAAACACACGAATGCAACAAAAAAGTCAATGACAATTTCATGTTTCATAACCATTTAAGGATGAAGGTCTTGTCACATAAAAAAAAATACTGGAATTGATGGGCTATTTTCTATCAGTCTGTTTTCCGATGGTACGTTTTAGCGATTCGCTACTCTTAAACCACAACTAAATACCTATGCAAGATTACTGTTCTTGTTGATGTTACGCATCGCACATAAGCTTTTTTAGAATACACTGCGATTTGTTTCGAAAACAAAGTACTAAATCTACGTAATACTTCGTAATCGGCTCTCGAAGCCGTGGACGCTTGCCCAGTACATATTTTTATTTTCACATCCACCGGTCAAGGTATTTTAGTAGGTGTCGGGAGAACGTTCTAGAATGAAAAGTAATCTGTGGGCGATGTTAATGCGTTGTTTACGTCAAAGAAATACAGTTATTTCACCAATAAACTTCTTGTTTTGGTTGTTGCCCTTAGAATCTGGAGCATTAGCAGGCGAGACTTGAAGTAAAACTAGTATTCCGTTGACGTCAAGTGAAAGGTCAACGAAACGAAATAGAAGATCATAACGCACTAAGGATCTGATAGATTTTTGCGCGACATTTTTACTGGATATTAGAGCATCTAACATACGATGTTATTTTTTGTCTGGAAAAAGATAAGATTGCCATTTTTAAAGCAGCAATAAATATCTCAATGACCTCAATCTCAAGATAAATGACATCCTCCGACCTCATTTGAGAACCTAGTTTTGAAGCATCATACGATGCGAACTGTTCGGTATATAAACGGTCCAATCCAACGCTCTTGGAAATAATTGTTCACATTCACACCTGCAGAGCTATTAACGCACCAAAAAATTACATAGTTTTTAACTTTTTAATTTGACAGACGAAACCAAAAATCGCTTTGTAATTAAAACAACGAACAAGCGAACTGACACAAACTGTCAAATTAAAAACGATGTAGATTTTTGGTGCGTTAGACAATAGCCTCCTAAGGCCCATGGTACTACCTATAGGACTAATGTCAAAATAAGTTTGAATTTTACATGACTGACACTAAGCCTCAAATTCAAACGATCAAAATTTGGTGCTGGGCCTTAGGAGGATATAGCTGCTGAACTAGACGTCCGTTGAGAAGCACTACCTATCTTCATTGGAGCTATTTCAACGCTTGTTAATTTTCTGAAGATTAGAAAATATCCAACCCATTGGTATGTCAGTTGCGATCGAATTTCTAGAGAAGATTGTCATTTTTGTGTAAAAACAAACTACATAGGAAGTAAAAAGTGAGGCATTGTAACTAAGTTGAACACAATATACTTTTTAGTCATAAAATGAAACGCCATTAAATACTGTTAAGTGCCCGTTTTACGAGGGTATCTAAAAAGGTTATAAATAACAACGTCAAAGTAATAATCCACTTATCCGGGAAAAATAGGGTATGCTGCGCAAACCCTTACTCATTTTAACTCGATCATAAAAAGATGTCATGAGGTAATTTACAACAAATACTTAGTCCCAAATTAGGCAGTTGTGCTGTGCTATGGCTACCAGACAACGCATAAGTGAACTTATATGGATAACAGATAAACATCCAAGATGTGAGAACACACAATCGTATTCATCACATAAACAGCTAGACCGGTAGCGCTATTGTCTAACTCACCAAAAATCTAAATCTTGTTTAATTTGACAGTTTCAGTGTCAGTTCGTTTTGAAATGTATCAATTTCGAAGCGATTTTTGATTTCAACTGTCAAATTAGAAACGATGTAGGTTTTTGGTGCGTTAGACAATAGCGCTGCTGGATTCGAACTCTCTTAGCTTCACAGCAAGGTTCTCTAACCGCAAGGCTAATCACATGTGCAACTTGTAGTACTTTCTTCAGCAAATTTAACTTAAATTAGTCAGTTAACTCTAACTCTGTGTGTTATCAAAAGTCATGACACGAAACGTTCACACGCGACTATCAAACCCAAAGCATAGGTTAATTATTTTTTCACCATTGAAGCTTATCTCCACAAAATTGTTAGTAAATTAAAATGATGAAATTTAGTATTTATGTGTGCATCCAAGGTTAAATCTTGACACCTAACCGCGGCTCGCTAGTCGCCAGTCGCTGGTTATTTTTAACCGCTTCTCTAACCCAATTGAACTTGGGGGCCTCACTACTTTTTACAAGGTCTGTCGTATCGTAGAGCCACGTGTGATGTAATCGTATTAAGCAGATTAAACGCTTCACTGAATTAAGTGTTGCAGTTAAAAATTTGAATAGAAGTATAAAATTTTACGTTTAATATACCGAGAATAACGCCTTTTCATTTCATCCGTACATGTCGCATGAGGCAAGTGAGGCAACTAAGACAATATGTTTTAGTGCCCTATTGAGAGGTTAGTAATCTGTCACTATTATACCTCTTCCATCTAAGTTTAAGCCTAAAATTAAGCTAAAACTGGCTACGAAACCTGAAATACTCTGCCTACCCCATTTGCGAATACAGGTGTGATGTTGGTGTAGTGTAATTTATGTATGACATGATATACCTACGTATTACGGATATTCCGTACTCCACTCTGCGTGCGATACAATTTCCTGGTAGATTATAAATTATAATTATAAAATATACCCCTCTGGGCTGACGTATTTTTTAATAGTGAACGATTTTCAAAGCGAATAAGTTTAGGATTTATATTTTTTCAGTAAAAGTACCTACTAAAAGTAACCGCAGTAATAGAAAGCTTTTGTAAAGGTGATTCACCACAGATCGATTTAAAACATTAATGCCATTCTTTAGGAACTTGTTCCTTTTTAAGGTATTGCTTCTTGTTTTAGTAAAGGTTTTCAGATGAGTCAGGTATCGCCTTGGAAGTACTTATTTTGGTGGCTGTACCCAGTCACTGCGTCGAGTATTTATTACTAAATGGTTATATTTAAAACGTTCTTGGTCACTCAGATAAGCGTGTTATAGGAACGGAGTTCAACATAACCAACCTTGTTAATATATGATATGACTAAGCTAACCTACTTAAAATGCGAACGGATTCACTCTCAGCAAACTCAATTTAAAACAAAGTGTTAAGTTGCATTTAGATTCGCTTCATCTACAGTCCCATTTATTCGGTTTTTCACTTCGCTCACATCCCAATATCGACATTATCGACACAATTCCTAGATAGTCCTCTTTCCCACGGGGGAGTACAAACATTAAAAAAAAAGAAACACAAAAGTTGCAAGCAAAAGGACGAAATGGGAATGTCGACTATGCGAGAATGGTGTCTAAGTGAGCATATGTCATATGGACAAATTGGTTATGTGGACGAAGTTGAACTAGTCGCAATGGGAATGCTGACAAAATAGGAAATGGACGATTCAGAAATCGATTGTGAACAAAATGGGAATGTTCACGAGCTAGGAAGTTGATAAATGGGAGTAACATTTTAAAATGGCCGCCTGGCTCAATGATTTTCAGACAAAACAAGTACATAATAAGATTTAAATATAATGTATATTATATTATACGTATAATGTATATTATACGTCCGTAATATCATAATGCTCCTTTTAAGTCGTTTAGTTCTTTCGTTTCGGATCCGCTTTTAGCATAATTTTCGTTTTAAAAAAGATAAAATAGGTATAAGAGTGACCTTTCGTTTTGTGCACTTCAACCTAGCCGCTTATGTGTTTAAGCACCCGGTAAAAAATTGGTCCAGAATTTTAAAAGAGAAGATCCAAATACATATTTAAACATTTATGGGACTAGTCTGACAATAAGCATCACTCAGAGAATTAATTAAAACGTCACTTTCATGGTTAGTCGTATGTCCAATGCAAGGCAAGGGTTTTCCTACAACAATGTAATTCGTACATAGTGCCGTAAGAGTCTGTGGACATCATTAGAAATTTCAAGGACACTAAACAATTAAAATTGCCGGCTGAACAACTAGAAATGAGTTTTAACTGTAAGCTCGCGACGAAAATAGGCGTTTGACTACAAGCCAAAAAAGTCTTACAGCTTTGTCAGACGGGTAACAAAAATCTGACATCAATGACATCATAATACGTATTGTAATGAATCATTTAGCCTGGCCTCCGTCATCATAATGACTGACGCCCCACTGAATGCCTGGGGGAAAATCATTGGTATTCGATGATTATAAATTCAAATTAAACTTCAGTTATATATTTTAGTGCATAATTATAATTCTGTCGTGCGGAAGTGTCTGTCTACCACGCTATTAAAATCGATTTTTAATCACTAGTGTAGGCTTGTCATTGAAGCAGTGCTCTGCTGAATTTGTTGGTCGTTTATTTGCATCTTTTGGATTGAAGGTTTGTTATATTATTCATTGTCATTGCTTATTCAACTGTGTAAAATCCTTCAACATCGCTCAGTTACCGCTGTTGTGATTGTAATTCAAATAACACTTGACTAAACGCAGAAATGTTTAAAAAAGAAATGGCGACGCGAATAACGAAGCATGACTCGAAGTGAAAACGCTAATATCGTAATGTCTACGCCAGTATCTCGGCTCTACGCGCCTGATAGATAATAAACGAGAAATTCAATTTCTCCTGTGTTATAATAACGATTCTCGCGACAGAACAATGACAGTATGTTTTCTTAGAAATTGTCCGTCGCATTTTCGAGCTACGCTTACTTGGGTTGACTGTTGCTACGTGAGAAGGTGCCACTAAAAACTTCTATTGGCTTAGAATATGTCGGATATTCCAAGGGTCATAAAAGAGGACAATTTCCATGGTATAGGCATGTTTAGTTTTAAAGAAACCATTTAGTCGGTAGTAGTAACTTACAGTCAAAAGCACTCAAGAGACCAAGAAAGACTAAAATTAGCTAAAGTTAGTAATTTAGGATAGATTAATTAAAGCTGGACTGGACCAAATCTGAACGAAATAACCACTTTTTGGTTTCAAGAACTATGTTTAATCAGATGGACATCAAACAACGGGCAATGTGCATGTTGTTAAAAGTCCCTCACAATCGGGATCGAAGTACGATTTCGTATGATTACTGTCATAATAACAATCCAATGCCGCCCGTCAAAACCATAGTAATCGCGTTAATCCCTGTCTGGGTTAAATATAGACTGTTGAAATTGTTCTTGCCTGCCTGTTGGAAAGAAGAAATTAAAGTTTGCTCCAATGCATAGCGTTCTTGGTTAACCCCGACGTTTAGGTCGTTTACAATATTAGACAAAAACCTTGCGGCAAAGCTTGCAGCGAGGGCAAAGTATTCCGGATGGCAGAACCTCCGTATTGACCTCGGATCGGTCGTGGGTGTAATGTAATCGCTCCATACTTGGCTGTAGCACTCAATACTGTTCACGTTCAAAATTGGCATTGAATTTGCGGAATTTCAAAACGTGCCATTTAAAACGCTGAAGATAAACGATAGTTTGATAATAATAGAGCACGTTATTTTGTTTTCTATGTGCGCGAATGACGAAATGCGCAATTTTGATTACAAAACATGATTACATTACAATAAAGTCGTTTCCTACTTTTATTGATAGTGCAAAATGAATGATAAGTCTCGAATCGGTCAAATTGTCACCGGCCATTGTCATGTGAGTCATATTGATTACAATTTTTATTGTGGCTGTTTTGTCAGGTTTCGTAAAAGTAGGTCCAGGCTTACTAACATTCTATTGTCATTAACATACTCATTAGAAAAAGCCTATAACATTGAGCGGCTACGGACATACAGACTAACCAACATTTCAGGAGGTTTTCGTTCTTAGAAACTTACCACCTTTTCTGATACTTGCGAGGAAATAAATCTCACAATTCAGCGACTCGTTCAACCTCAGTAAACCTATGTCTATATTGTCTATGCAGAATCTATTTCCATATTTATCTAATCTATGTATTCATCTACGAGCATAGTGGAACTGTGTTCCATTAAAGATAACTGAGGTTTAGATTTCATTGAATACACGTGTAAAGTATTATCGGTCTAGAGTAAACTTCAAGGCTGTACAACTGCGGACGATTGAAATAGACGTAACGTGGATTAGAATCAGGGTTTTTAACTAACCCGGAGTTAACGATTACCCCTATCGTTCCCAGGTTAGCCTGTAACTCAAGTGCATTTTGGTTAAAGTATTACATTTTCATCAGGTTTATTAAAATATCAAAGCGTTTAGGTAGCTATAGCAGTGTTTAATTGCTGTTATAATCTGTGTGTGCTCAACCGTTGGAATGGCCACTTTCTTTACGTAACTGGACGTATAATAGCTTTCTTTTCACTTTTGAGCGCGTGTATGGTATCATACATTATTCATTGTTTGCATTTTTGTAACGAAGACATGACAAGAAGAACCTCAAACAGCGATGTAGTCTGTATTGTATTTAAAGAACTTCAACAGAACCGAGCTAAATGGAGACTTAATTCGACGTATTGTATCCTCTGATTTTTAACACCAGATTAGTTTTAATCCAGACTTGTGCAATGTCCAAGGCGAACACCGATTCGTGTTACATTGAATTCCATTTACTCCGTCTCCCTAAAAGCAGAGCACAATATTATTAACTGGCGTTCTTCAGAAGTTTGATGAAATATTCCTCCAATGTGGTGTTCTAAGATCTAAAGTACCTAACATGAATGCATCTATTGTGCGTCGACTGACGTTCTAAATTATGAATATCGCCTTATACAGCCCGACGTTCAGACGCACAGCACAGAGGCACAGACCAACTTAACCAGCTTTCGTCCCACTTTCCACCCAATAAAGGCCAGAAATAGAATCATTCGAAATTAGAACGTTGATCTGACGCCATTTTGCTCTCCGTAACGGTCTTTTTGTCATAATTTTCGTGTCGTATGGTAATTTGGTGTAACGGTGGATTCTCGTCACAATACTCTTTGTCGCTAACTGAGCTCGGATCTAAGCGACAGGTATTTTGCACAATTGTAGTTACAACTTAAAGTAATCGTCATTTCCTTAACCAGGGCTTGTTGTTAGGTATAAATTATCTAACTTAAGATTGACTCGTAGTTTGCTAGTTTATTAGCAGATCTTAGTATAAAAACTATTGAAACTAATAAAAATGTGATTTCTGTGGAACTGTACCAAAGATTTCATGTGCCCACTATCCCACTAACGACTGTATTTCCAAAGATGTCTTAGGCCTAACCCTCGCCCCGCAATACATATTTGCGTTGCGTATTATGTAACGTAGTTTTCACATCGCTGTTGGATGTTGAATTTTCCCATCTCAAAACGTGTGCCAATGTAAATAAACTTTCAAATGTGGCATAGATTAATTTGCATTTGCATACTAGTTTGTGGACGTTATTCTACCACGTTTAACCGAATTGTTGTTTACCAAGGACTTAGCTTATTTAAGGAACTAGCCATTTGATAGAACTGTTAGGAAGAAAAGTTTTCGAGCGCTAAAGACGCCCTATCACTTCTAAATCGATGTCACCGATTCTAGTTTGGTGCATTGGCTTCATTAAAATGTACTTCAATCCAACATTTGTTTGGCTTTTTGGCTTGGAATGAGATCTCTGTTAGTGTACAATTTCTCATTTTATGCCGCAGTGATACGTCTCAATGCTTAGCTATTATTCCTAGTTACCAGATTGCTTCACAGTATACGACTACATCAAATGGTTACCAAATTCTGTTTTCATTGTTACGCCGTCAAGGCGCATTGAGAATCCCAATTATTTCTTAACTTCACACGCTGCCATTGCAAAATCTTATTTGACCGACGCTTCACAACTGGTTTTAATAGCAGTGGCCTGTATGAAATCCGGTAACAAAGATTCCCCATTAGTTTTTTGACAGAATTGACAAACTATCACTTGGCCTAGTCTTTTGTCATCATCAACATCATTTATAGCCCTGTCATGCTCATGTTTGCTTGTGGTGACACTTTTGCTAGCAACGACGGCGCTTCCGCAAATGGTGCGAACATTAACCGCCTAATTTTAGTTGTACCGTTATCTTGCGTGTTGGGAACAATTGAGCTATTACATAAAACGATAGGCAAATTTTTGATAGCGTAACGGCTTTATTTATCTATAGTGGAGTTATCTCAAAATTTTCGCTCATTCAATATTGTTATTTTGTTTTGTTAGTTTTGGTCACAACGTATGATATAGCACTATTGGCCAAAATTAGTATAATGTCTCACTATTCTTCGTATTGGAAATGCTATAGTGAAATGTAATGCACTGTCATGAGTAGCATAGTTCCTTAATTCGATTTAGTTTCCAAATTGCAATTGGATAGAGTCAGACCCATGGTGACACTTTAGGCTTTAAACGGTCTCTTAGCTATTGTTAAAGATTTAACAGCCCATACCTTTTTGTGTTCGCATCTAACCAGTACAAAGTACACAATTAACACTCAAATGTACAACAATTAACAATAGTAACCACAACAACGGATTACCATAAAAATTAGGCTTCTGACGTCGGTCGACGACCTTCTTACGTAAACCCGTGATTGCTATCACCTTATTGCGCCGTAGCCGTAATTATAATAATTATAATATTAGTGATAGTGCACCGGTTTATCACAGCAGATAGCAGGGTCAGGTTAGAAGTGGCGACTTGGAGCCGTCACGGGGTGATCACCCGGTTTGTAGCCTCTGCAACGAAAGTGCAATTTTGTAGACTACAGCTAGCGCTTAGCTCCACGGTACTGCTGCCATTTTTCTTTGTGATAGTCCGTTTGCGGCAAGTCACAGCGGAGATTAGATGAGTGGAAGGAAACATTCGAGAACAAAGTTGTTTCTGATGGTTTCAGAATTTATAATGATGGTTTCCTTTGACAAAAATGCAAATGTTATTATGACGTTTACTATACTGTAAGGTATGTATAATAACGCCTATGTTTCCGAATGGAGTGGCAAAGCACACGAATCGTTACATACAAAAAACACGTAGATACCTAGCGATTTCTAGCATAATTTCAGATTTTAAAACAGATGATAGATTATACCTAAATTTCCTTAGTCCCTTTTACAACAACCATGGAAGAAATCAAGAGATGTTATTCTAATCCGACATTAGTTTGTAAAATGAATTTAATAGGTTATATCCTATTATAAATTTAGAAACGAAGCTAACTACAGAATTAGATTCGAAGTATGTTACGAGTATACCGGTTGATAGCAATGGCGCCGGCGCCGTGTTTCATAGATACTATGTAACAGCTAGTTCATCGACTCCCGAGAACAAACGGCGGGTCAATGGTCATGCATTTACTTGAACAGACAGCTTTGTGCTCGAACAATGTGAATCAACTCTTTATTATACGTTCGGGACGGCTACACCCTAGTTAATCCCCGGAGGGACTTAAGTTGCCCTTTTTATGTAACTAGTAAAAAGTCGTTTGGTTTTATATCGTCCACGATTTGAATTTGAATGAGGAACATGGAACGTCGGATTAAAAACGCTTCCATTTTTAAACATCAATTCATGAGTAAGTCTATCAGTTTAATAAGGAATTTCTTAAGGGAAAGAGTTCCTTACACGTTCCTTATAAGTCTCTGTATATCTTCCAAAATTCAAGGTGAAGAGTAGATACATATTGTGGATCAAAAATAAAATTGGAGCTTGCCGTAAATAAACAATACGATATCCCCTCAGATTTATGAGATTCCCTTGACGTGCTGAATCTGCCGGTGAAAGAGTAAATATAGAAAACACTGGAAATTACTAGTTTAAACATTGAACCCAAACTCCATTAAACATCAACGACGTCAACCTACGATATGGACGGATGGTATAGGCAAAACCGCGCGGTCACGGTGGCTGCTCAGCTCACCACTTCTAACCAAACCAAGTGGAGAGGGAAGGCTACGTTCAATCTTTTCGTCTCCTAGCAACACCGGTTGACATTTGTTTTTGTAAAAACGCCGTTGGCGGTTGGTGTTGCCAACCCGATGATCTAATTTCTTTTTAATACGAAACACGATAAACGTTCGTGCAACTTGAGTAAGGTCGTCTTACCTGAGTACTATGGCGCGGCGTAGTGTGACAAGATCTTCAGTAATGGCGCCTTAGCAACAGCTATAACTTCATTACAGGATTGTGTTGCAACCGTTGAGTATTCAAATCGGGTTCTGAAGGGTATGAGATCGTCGATATAAAGCACCTTTTGGATTAAAGCAGAGGTTCCTAGTTTTTTCACATATCCCTTTAAGAGTTTACTGCTTTCGATGGGCCCTCTGATACTACATTTCTTTAAAGTGTTTTACTACATTTGACAAGCATATTGAACATGCTTTGGACCACTTAGGGAGTCACTGAGTTAGATGAATAATGAAGATCATCTCGTTTCTTTCTGGGTTGTTTTTTTTTTACGACAGGATATGAAAGTTTCTATCATTATTGGAAAACGAGGAAATAAAGATACAACGCAAAAAAGTGACTTGACGAGTAGGGTTGGAAAAGGCTCGGATTGCGTACTCTGAAACCTTTTGCCTTTTCCTTTGCGCGCCGCTGTTTTTGAATTGTAATGAAAAATGTTTAAGAAATTCCGTTCTTGTTGTTTATACCCATCTCCGAAGTTAAAAAATATGCCAGCGTTCGGAGTTGTAAACCACGCCAAACAAAAACAGAAGTACTGAACTCGAAACCACATTATTGCGTTCCAATCTGCTTTAATGCCGCGATAAACCTACGTACCATTTTTATCATATTGGAGTTGAAAATATTTTCAATTTGATAACTGTAATCTATGAACCGATCTCCCGCCAACAATTTTACATTTGCAGTTGGAAGCGACATGAAATATGTAAATTTTATCTACAGTACAAGTGATTACGAATGAGGATTGATTTAGCGAGGTGCGTGGATAAGTTTGTGATCGCAATTACAGTGTTATTGTACTGAATTAGGCCGCGAATTGGGTATGAAATATTGGACTCTATGTGGACGACATCACGATCTTGTATGTCTTAGTGCACATTTTTAATGAGTTTCATGTACGAAATGACTGTAATGTTTAGTGAAAATATTCAATAACTGGCTACGTTACTGGTAATTAATTATACATACATATTAGTCAATTACGTATACAGCCTCAGTTTTCCCTTTGTTAGTTTCATTACGACTCAAATCAAATGTCAAATAATAATAATATGTAGCGATATGTTATAAGAGAAAGTCATCATAACAAATATAACAAAAACAATCCCTGCTCATTCAAAAATCAACCTACACACTTACTCTCCAAGACACAGTCTGAAGTGGAATCTATATCAGCATATTTATATGCTAATCTCATGACGCTATTGCAGAATTTAACGTAAAGATGATGTTTTGTTTTTACATGATTATGCTTACAATCTGGACGACCTTTACAGCCAATGTCATATTCATATGCTACGTGCTGACACTAAACTAAGGCCCATGTTCTCCTGTTCATGAGGAAGCGAACTAACGACTATTTTCTCACTCATACATACCTTAATTGATCACTCCTGTATTCCCGAATGGGACATACAAATCACACTTTTAGCTGAAAGTTAGATAAAATAGACACCGACAAGTTCCTGTCCTGTCACAAACTATACCTCTTTTATTACAACCGCTGCTAAACAAAAACTAATATCACCTATAGTCGGCTTTTACGACATTCACGGAAAGAAATAAATGGTTCGCTCAACAGATATAGAGCCCTTTAATTCTTTTTTTATTAATAGAACAACGTTATAGTTGAGTGTTGGCTCTTCGCGCTGCCGGCATGAACTCTCGTTTCGTTTAGATATCAAAGATTAAACTCACACTGCGTTAGCGATTTTGACAATCAAGTATTTTCCTTGAAATCATATGAAACAGCATGATGATGTCATTTGGATAACGGCTACAGAAATAGCACAAAGAGATGAATTCACCCCTCTTTTCTAATCGCTTCTCGGATTGTCAGCAGTGTGAGAAGTGCCTTACGCTATGACAAAGGGTTTAACGGTTATATAAAACAATACGGATGCTTTTATTGTGCAAAACAATGGAAAATATGTAAAGTTGCCATTTAGAGTCAACAATTACGTTGTAAACAAAAGACTGTTTTTGTTGTAACATTTGAACCCGATCATGCTATATTTGCTTGTATGTCTACCTATAAAAGATAAAAGTAATATATTGAAATTTATTCTATTCAAGACTTCTTTTTTATATTTCTTATGTGACTACTTATATAATTATATTGTTAGTTAAGTTTTTCGTAAGCTAATCTCGAAGACACTGGTTGGCTAATTCACAATTTTCCGAAATATCATCACATCATATTCATGTTTAAAAATGTTTTCACAGATATTCATTCAAACAATACTGTTTATTTTAATCCCTGTCAAGCGACCCTGCGTGAACGCAAGTTCGTATAAAAATAGTATTAAGGGTGCAAACCCGGTGTATACTAAAGGGTCAAGGGATTGACCGAGGCGTTACTAAGTTCTTACAGCTTTTTGGACACTGTTGCTCGCTTAACGTGAGTGCAGTGTTGCCCTACATCAGTGCTCAACCACTGTTGTACTGTATCTGACTGTCCGAGAGAGGCCAAGGCGGCTGAGCAATTGTTTTTCAACAAAACATTGACTCAGTAACCTTCTGAGCAAACTGTATCCCACTCCTGATATCCTAGTACCTGTTTACCAAAGATTCCTTTACTTTTTTAAATACGACTTTGAATTCCGAATCCCATTTTTGATTCCCTGATCCCGCTTCTGATCCTGGCTCCGCAGTCCACGCTCAGCGGCCCCGGTCGCTTGGTGTTGACGGAATCTCTCTCGTCAGGTACTAGGGCCGCGCGCCCGGTCGCTCAGTCGGGTTCGAGCCTTGGGGGAATCGGTGACGGCACATACAACGACATTAAGCCGCTGCTGCCGACTTCACAAAGCTTTGGTGAGTACAGCGTCCGTAGATGCCCATTGTACAGTCAGCGACGAAGATGTCGACCGCTCGTGAGCCTAAGCCCCCGTTCCCACCGCGTCGGTGTCGTAGCCGCAGTACATTTTATATGGAGCTGTTCACACACGCTCGACACGATTCGGAACGGGGGCTAATAAGGGCTAAGTCCCAAAATGTGTACGCGAGTCCCTAATGTTGAGACAGTAAGAGCATGTGGAGATGTTATTGCCGTCGATATATTTATTGTTGACTGTACTGTACATTCAACCAATTTCACTAAAGGTACAGTGAGGACGGCACACTTTTTGTGCGATCGAGTCTGCGGCGCAGAAAGTCTGCATGGATTGTGCGAAAAAGGATGCTTTATGCGCCGGACTTGCGCGTCGTTAATATATATATAGGTTCTATCTTCGCAGACTAAAAAGTGCGTAACGGATAGTCTGTCGTCTGCGCAGACCCTATTAGGTTTAAAAAAGGATGGAAGATTGTTGCCTAAAATATTCCTTGTAATGTCTTAAGTCGCCTATTACAGCATCCACAAAGGTATTATTCTGTCCCAACACGACACAGTAGCGACTATACTCGTGCATATAGCTAGCTGTCTACCCGCGGTCGGCCCACGATTATGCATAATTAAATATATCACGATAACAGTCTGAATTAGGCAGTCAGCCATAATGGTTAGTTTAAAACAAATGACGGCGTCGGTTACCGTGACCGCGTTATTGTGACCTATTTATTAAACGTAGGGGCGACAAGCCACGTCAGCATTTGAGTCAACAAGCAAGATACGATACTGTTTTTGTTCAAAAACAGAACGATTGTTTGTCGCTGTTCGAAATTCGAACGGTGAAACTGAATTTTTAACCGACTTCAAAAAGGAGGAGGTTCTCAATTCGACCTAATTTTTTTTTTTTTTTTTTTTTTTTTTTTTTTTTTTT
>BHDV01069899.1:5261-36492 GCA_005406045.1 Adoxophyes honmai | reverse complement strand
CGTTCAAACAAACAAACAAACTCTTCAGCTTTATTATATTAGTATAGATTTGAAGTCGGTTTTTTTTTGTTTAAAATTATGATATCAGTTACTAAAATGTCACAGGCGGTGTTGCCTGCTTTTTGCAATTTAAAATAGTGCTGTAATTCTACTTTAGTTGACGGTAAATTAAATTCTGTATCGATTTTTGTAGGTAAGTTATTCCACAAAATAATCTAATAAACGTTGAAATTTGGTTGATTACAATTTTTCTTATAAACATAATACGGGCAAACCACACTAAACAATAAAATCTAGTGTCATCATTTTGTGAATTTGACTTATGCACTTATCAATTATTTGAGAATAAAAATAGACCATAAAGGCTTTTATTTTAGTTTACGTGGACTATCAAGAATATGTTTACTATCTGCACGACGGCCAAGACAATGCAGTCTATGAGATTAATATTCTAGCGCCTAGATGTTTGTTCAGATGCCAAACAAGTCTAAATATAACACCGATAAGTTTCATCTACGTCGGAATTTATTATTTATATCACGAGAAAAATAGCGTTTATTTTTGCTGCGTTATATTTAGATCATAGTTCTAATGCATTCGTCCTAATCGGAAACAGAACATCTTTAGTTACCTACGCGATATAATATTGAAGAAAGGTTCACGCAGACGTATAATTTAAAAGATAATGCTGATATTTAAATACATCACTAAAATTTATGGCATAGCTTTTCTATCTCCTACACATACGCCTGTATTAAAATTGAGTTGGCAGAGCTACAGAGAAACCATGACTACTTCATGTTTGGTAGCTACTTCTGGAGTATTTTTTTGGAATATACAATAAACACGAGTTGCTGGCCTGTTGTCTAAAATATACCTAATAAATAAATAAAACCTATAAATAAACCTATTTCCTTAGTCGCCTCTTACTACAACGGCATATAAAGGCGTAAAAAGATCGAACCATTTTATTTTTGATCCGGTTGCGCGGGACCAAATCTAACCTAACCTAATCCCACCTAACCTAACCTACAGGTGCCGATTCACCCTCCGCTCGCCAAAGCCCGATCATGTTGAGAGCGGGCGCGAGGCACCCGGATGCCGCTGGCCCGTCCGGCATGGACATGGAGCAAGCGTACGCTACCCTCAACGAGTACCTGCAGATGGAGCACAAGTTCCAGCCCAACCTGTGCCTGCCTACTGAATCTGAGGTATGTCCTGTCCACTAAACGGATGACTTTGTCTTTAGAGTTAAGGCCTTTCTCACATGGAGTCTCGAAAGTGACGGAATTGTTTAATTATTAAAATTAAAACCCAGTTACATTGGCGGTTTGGGTATTTAACTAAATATGTAAACAAACTTGATACCAGATTTGACAGGTTAATAAGGTTTTTGTTACTACCCACATTTCATCGGATGTTCAAATTATTCAAATAAGCAAGGGAATCTTACCTAATATTTATTGATCTGATGGAACTTATTAAACTTAGGCACCAACAGAACATTTTTGATGGTTTCCTTCCTTTGCTAAACTATTTGAACATCCGATAAACTTTTTACTACCCGATAACTTGCAGCAGGAGATCCCTTAAGGGATATGTTCACCTTTGTACTTGTGTCTTGTTTTGTTTGTTATTTTTGTCATGTTTATTTTGTGCAATAAATAGTTACATACATACATACAGTTAACCTGTCAAATCTTCCTTAAGCTCTTACGCCATTCTCAAAAGAAATAGACAGGTGTTATTCTAAATCAGACCTCACGTAATAATATTAATTGTAGATCTAACAGTCGTGTACTCTAAATGTACGGATGCTTTAAATTAGAACCAGTTTCGCAAGGCTTATCTGCACTAGCCTCCGCTTCCCGGCTTGTCTCCGAGGAAGTGGTGCTACACGACCTTGGACATTCACCGATTTGCATTAAAACAAGGCCTTATGGAAAACATCGCACGCGCAGCGAATGCTGTGTTTGTGTAGTCACTGTATTAAAAAAAATGTTGAATTTGTTGCTTATGTTACGGAAAATGGGGGCTATTTTGTCCAGTATAAATATCGATAGTCACGTCGTACTATCTCTTCTTTGTTGCTCCGTTTAGCACTATAAAAATTCACTTCATAATTTTAAACAAAAAAACCGACTTCAAATTAGCAATATTTTGAAAGTATCCTGTTTACTGAATGTAAAATCTTGACTTCATCAACAAATTACCGAAAACGCCGTACATCTCCATATAAAATTTGAAGAGTTCCCTAGATTTCTCTAAGATTCCATCATCAGATCCTGGTTTCGTGCCAATGGGACCAATTTCGAGTTATACTCTTTCAATTAAAAAAAATATTTGAAAATCGGTCCACGGGTCTTCGAGATATCGAGTAACATACACAAAAAAAAAAAATTAGGTCGAATTAAGAATTCCTTTTTTTGAAGTCGGAGATTGAAGCAGATGGCAACCGCGTTCGGACAGGTTCCAACTGGTCCGAGATATTTTTAAATATCTTGTCTCCACATTTCAGTAATCTTTTTGTTTTTCTCTATCATTTACATCTATTCGTAAAAGATTTTCTGCCAAGTTTCTTGCGGCGCATTCTTCTTGGCAATGATGGTCTTTCCGAAGCGCTAGTCGACTCGAAAATTACGTGTAAAAGTGCTAGCCTATTTGCATAAATAAAGTTTTGAATTTAGAGTTGAATTTTGTCGTCCTTCCTCAGAGCGGCGAGGTGACGACGGGCGCGCGCGACGGCGCCGCTCACGTGATCCGCTGCCTCCGGGTGTGGTACGACCTGCCCGCCGAAGTCTCCATCGATGCCATCAGCCTCTTGGACAGGTAAACTACATGACAGGTTACAGGTTGCTACTGGCCGAGCGGAGATAAGATGGCGTTTAAGGGTTCCGTACCCAAAGGGTGAAGATGGGACCCTGTTACTGAGACTTGGCTGTCTGTCTGTCTGTCCGTCTGTCACCAGGCTGTATCTCAAGAACCTTAAGAGCTAGGCGATTGAAATTTTCATAGATGATGTATTTCTGTTGCCGTTATGACAGCAAAAATAATAAAATCAAAATAATAATAATTAAGGGGGTTCCCATAGAAAAGACATGATATTTCGGCCGTTTTTAGTGGTTACCGTTCTGCGTGCTGTATCTCAAGAACCATGATAGCTACTATAGCTAGGCAGTTGAAATGTTCACAGATTATGTTTTTGCATTTTCACTACAACAACAAATACTGAAAACAAAATAATAATTAAGCGGGGCTCCCATACAAAAAATGTGATTTTTGTTGCTGTTTTTGGTACGGAACCCTTCGAGCGCGAATCCGACTCGCACTTGGCCTTGGTTTCTTTCTTTTAATTTCTACACGGGGAGTACATTCTTTGAACCTATCCTAATATGTGATGTCTCCGGCAGATTCCTGACCAAGATGAAGGTGCGTCCGTGCCACGTGCCGTGCATCACGGTGGCCTGCCTCAACATCGCGCTGGAGCGCCACGCGCAGGACGGCGCCACGTCGAGACGCGTCTCCATCGAGGAGCTCGGTCAGTACACTAGAGTGCTTAGTTAGTGCCCTTACAGGACCTTCCCTGCGCAGACGACAGACTATCCGCGACAACTTGCGACGGAATTTTTAGTCTGCGAAAATAGAACCTATGGAATTATATGCAGTAACGCACACGACGCGCAAAAAGTCGGGCACAATGCATACAATCCACGCAGACTTTTTGTGCGCCGCAGACTCGATCGCACAAAAAATCTGTCGTCTACGCTGCCCATAAGGCCGACCTTACACCCGTAAGTTTTAATCTGCTAAAAAGAGAAATGAGTAGTAGATAAATAGAAGAGATAATAATTGTGTCTGAAGTATTTTGAAGTGTTATTATGGGAAGCCACGAAACGTGAAATAGTCATGGTTTTGTCTATGTCGCGTTTCGTGTGCTCTGACAACCCCATTTGGGAGCACAGGCGTGATTGTATGTAAATATACGTGTTAAACGTATTTTTATTGCTTGAAGCATTTTGTAGTGTTATTTAGGGAATCTATTTAGTTAACTCCTTGGTAAACTGGTATCTAATTGGTTTTGTTTTTGCAGTGTCAGTATCCCAATCGGCGTGTACGGCTCGAGACGTGGCCCGCATGTCCCGCGTGGTGGTGGACAAGCTGGCGCTGGCCTCGGGCGCGCGCGGCGTCACCGCGCTGCACTGGCTACGGCTATTACGAGCTCTACTCGCCTCTCCCGCTCTGCCCGCAGTAAGTATACTATATCTGCGTTAATTCGTATCAGTTCGTATGGGAATTGATACAGCGCCTCCCAGCGGCAACTGTAGTGAGCGACAAGACTATACCTTATCGGTTTAGGTAGTTAAAACAATGTAAACAATCTTGACGTGTCTTTTTATTTAAACGTACACTTTATAAATTGAAATCTTTACATTTTACAATTTAGGTATGAAAAAATCATTTACTTTCATAATTGAATTGTATAGTGTATCGATTTTCATTTTTAGACTGTGTATTACAACAAAAAGACATGTCAAGATTGTTTATATTGTTTTAACTACCTAAACCGATAAGGTATAGTAGCGTTCCCATACAAACTGATGACGCTCGAAGCGAAACCCACCCTTTCTAGCTGAAACTTGAGACGCCGAAATCTCCACGGCCATGAAAAATAATAATAATTTTGTTATTATGTGCAGCTAAGATCTAGTCATTGATATTGAACGCTATATTAATATTGTGTTTGTTTGTTGCAGGAGAGTGAACTGGCGAGCCTACTGGAGATCGTGATGTGCGACGCGGAGTGTGTCAACGCCCGCGTGCCAGAACTCGCGCTAGTACTGCTCTACCACAAACTAGGTACGTACTCTATTATTTTATTTTTAGTATTTATTGTTGTAGTGACAATACAGACACATGATCCGTAAAAATTTCAACTGCCTAGCTATCACGGTTCTTGAGATACGGCTCGCAGAATGGTGACCACTGAAAATAGCCAAAATACTTATCACGTTTTTTCTATGGGATCCTTAATTATTATTATTTTGATTTTAGTATTTGTTGTTATAGCGGCAACAGAACTAAATCATCTGTGAAAGTTTAAATTGCCTCGCTCTTACTGTTCTTGAGATACAGCCTGGTGACAGACGCACAGCGAAGTCAGTAATAGGGTCCCGTTTTTAGCCTTTGGGTACTAATGGATACCTAAAAAGAAATAACATCAATAACTATTAGATTAGAGAGCTCTCATATGCTCTAAAGCGTGTCCCGGGCTAAGCAAATACGATGCTTATCTGCTTATAAATGCCATCTTTCCATATGTCGGAGCCAATAGATACTTGACGGTAAAATATAAGTTACCTGCGCTGTGTGTTAGCGCATTGAATTGTATAGGGAGCGATATTGACAGATGTCTGTTCAGATAGTAGACTTAGTGTGTGACACCATACAAATTCTTTCATGGTCAATGTATTTATTGTTATATTGTATTGTTTTGCAGAACAACAGTTAGTCGAGGAGTCTCGCGTCTCGGGCGCGCCGCCGCCTGAGCAGGCCTACCAGCTGTTTGAGGTCGGAGCGCAACTACAGCACTACTGCCACGTTAGTATACCACTTTGTACTACAGAAAACCATTGCACCCAAACATTTGAAGTTTTGTTTTAATAGTGACCTGTTTAGACATTGTGTAGTGATCAGTGTATTTTAGATAATTGTGAATTAAGAGAGGTAAAAACTGTAAAAAGGATTACTAACGAGAGTCTGTTAGAAGCCCGACGGACGGCTTTTAATGACTGGAGTTTGTAATTCCTTTACTGCTCATGATACATGTTTTCATCACTTTTACGAGGAAAAATAAATATTGCAGAAAATGCGCGACTTTCGGCTTGCACTGTCAGTGCATTTGTATTTGTGCATGGTTGTCACTTTTTTCGAATCACGCGCCTGTGGTCATGCAGCCAGATTTTGATAAAATTTATTAAAAAATATTGAAAAACATGTAGACATTTATCCAAAGCATTAACTAAGTTAATCGTTTTATGATGTTTAATGGTTATTTTTTTTATTTTTACACTGAAGTTTTAGTCTGTTTAGTAGTTATACATAATAAGTTTTTCAAATTGAAAAAATATGTACATATTAACTATTTCTAACTCCTGCGAGTATGTGTAATAAATGTATTGTGTTTGCAGATGTCAGACGCGTCGCTGGTAGCAGCTCGCAGTCGCGTTCGACACGTGCTCGCGCGGTACGAGGCGCGCGCCGCCGCGCCGCAGCGGCAGAGGCTCGTGTGGCGGCTGTCGGAGCGGACGCTCAAGGTACGGGACGGACGGGGACACACACAGAAACAGACACAGAGACAGACAGACACAGATAGACAGACTGAGACAGGCACAGACAAGGAGACACATAGAGAGAGAGAGAGAGAGAGAGAGAGAGAGACAAAGACAGGCAGACACACAGACTCCGAGAGACAGACACAGACAGAGACACGGAAACACACAGAGAGATAGAGACAGTCAGACACACGGACACAAACAGTCAGACAGATGCAGACTGACACACAGATAGACAGGAACACAGACACAGACCGACAGCCGACAGATACACATAGACTCAAACTAAGGGACTTGCCACAACTTGCATCAAAGTTGCTATAAACCTTTTTTTTTAATTTTATGATTATTTTAAAATCGAAAGTTAAGTATATTTAAAATAGTCCGTTGTTTTTCATTGTATTGTGGGCGATGGGCTAGCAACCTGTCACCGCAATATCACGTTTAACCATCTAGTTACCTTGAATTTGATAGACGTGGCACTGAATTTTTGAATTCCAGTGCTCTGCCTACCCCTTCTGGGAATAAAGGCGTGAGAATATGTATGTATGTTTTTCATACAAACTTCCCGTGCAGCGTTCGAACAAATCACCTTATTGGAATTTTCCTTTGACGTTTTAAACTATATATATTTTTTTAGATTGATATTTGGAACTACATAAAATTACGCAGTGCATCTCCCGTTACACTAAGGGACGGACGTATACTAGAGACCGATAGGTACTTAAAAGATGGTAAACAATCTTGACGTGTCTTTTTATTTAAACATACACTTTATAAATCAAAATCTTTACATTTTACAATTTAGGTATGAAAAAATCATTTACTTTCATAATTGAATTGTATATTGTAACGATTTTCATTTTTAGACTGTGTATTTCAATAAAAAGACATGTCAAGATTGTTTACCATCTTTTAAGTACCTATCGGTCTATAGTATAGTTCTGAACTATAAAATTCACGTCACCCATTTCTACTTTAACTTTCATGAATTTACCCGTACTAATGTTTGTATTGTATGCATGTGCAGGTCTTGCGACCCACCGACCGGCTCACGTCGCTCCTGCCCACCATCGAGGAGCAACACTTCGCCGTCGAGTCTACGCCCGCCAGAAACAGGTACATACATCGTACTTATAGGTAGAGCACATGAAACGGTACATAGGCAGAACTATAACTATTTCATGTCTCGTGGCCACTTTTCTATTTTTTTAGGTTTTGAGTTAGCAGTTATAATAATAACATGTTGCTAGCCTGATGTCAAAGTTACTCTATACCTTATCGGTTTAGGTAGTTAAAACAATATAAATAATCTTGACATGTCTTTTTGTTGAAATACATAGTCTAAAAATTAAAATCGTTACACTATAAAATTCAATTATAAAAGTAAATGATTTTTTCATACCTAAATTGTAAAATGTAAAGATTTCGATTTATAAAGTGTACGTTTAAATAAAAAGACACGTCAAGATTGTTTACATTGTTTTAACTACCTAAACCGATAAGGTATAATACGATTCCTTTTCAAGTCAAATATTTTGACTTAATATCATACATGCGAAAGTAACTCTGTCTATAGGTCGTGCTTTCACGCGAAACTACTGAACCGATTTAAATAAAATGGTACATACATATAGTCTAGAGCCCGAAAAAGGACGTAGGCTACTTTTTAGTGCGAAAAAGGGTTGCAATGGGTTGAAAGGAGGGACGAAAAGTTGCATGAAAGTACCGTCATTTTTAAAGCTAGAAGCTTGAAAACTTTTGGCTGTTGATTACTTAGAAAAACTTTGCAGTAAAACACTTAAAAATGCTACTTAAAGTCACTATTCCATTCAGATGAAGTCGCAAGCACAGCTAACAAATTATTTACCCAATTTAATACCTACAGATCAGGAAGCGAAAGCAGCGTTAGCGAAGAGACGTCCGACTGGCCGCGTTCCCCCGTTCTCCCGGTCTACTGCGACAACTGACGTCGCCCACGCAGCGGCCACGCAGCGTCAACGCAGCGGCCACGCAGCGGCCTCGCAGCGAGCCCGCCCGGCGCACACGTCGTTCTCTCTTGAACCATAAGTCCCGATTATTCTCTGTTACTCTTCTTTTGTACGTGAACTACTTACACGGACATATGGTTGGGATTTAGTTCGAAAGGCGTGTTAAAACCGTGATAGATCTTGACGTGTTCGTGAAGGCAATCTTTTAATAGTATTTGACAGTGTAAAAGTAATTCAATAAGTATGTTACTTGTTGGAATTGTAGTGGTTCTCTCTTTGAATGTGTGAAATTTTAATCACAAATTCTATTGAAAGATTGCTAAAGTAGTTCGTGTATGTTATTTTAGGCAGCTCAGGTTTTGTAGTGTTGCAAAGTGTGTGATCCCAATTTTGAATGAGTCAAAACTCCGTGATCAGTTTGTGTGGAACGTGAGTGGAGCGGACGCGACGCGCCCGATATGGTCACAGAATAATATATCGTTGATATAAGCTTGAGTTTTATACCATTTCAAACGTAATTTGTCGGGTGTTAACCGGTAGTAGATTTCGTCGCCATGCAGTCATCTGTTACAATGCAAAAGCATACTTTGTTCGATTGTGTTAGTAAAAAGCTGGGTGATATGTTTAGTAGTCTGTGGTGACGATAGTAGCATAACAGTTCACTGTATAAGAAATGAGATATTTTTTTTATTAATGTAATGTTACGCATCGTGTCTAGTCGTGACCCGGGCCGCCGTCGCGTCTTCGCTTCTACTCCGGAGCGTTTTAACTTTTTTACACGAAGATAAATAGGTAATTTTTCTACAAATATACATACAGTCTTAAGTATAATTAGTGCAATTTGATTCGAAATTGTCTCGAACACTTTTGGAGTATTAATTTTGTTTTGAAACTGCATGTTTTGTGACGGGCAACGCTTGCCCGTTCCAGCGCGGCCGCCCTTCTACTTAATGCTAAGACGAGGACATCGCATTTGTACAACGAATAATTATCAAAATTTTCAAATTAGAAATATCAATTCTCAAAAATGAGACTAATGTATGTGATGGATTTGGATTTTCGGTGTACAGATGCGAATTTCTCCGGCAACTGCGCTCGGGCGAAGTGTTCTTGAAACCAATATCAGTGCTCTGAGCTTTATTATATTTAAACTTAATTTTTTTCTTTAGTTATGGGTTTTGAAAGGACAAGCGCTGCCCGAAGAGTCCATAGCTTTCTTACTGTGATGATTTTTATAAGAAAATGTTGAAAAAAAATTCCATATTGCTTAGATGTTAAGGTCATTTGAAATCTAGGACGAACGTCGTTAGGGTCGCGAGTCGCATGTACTAAGTAAAACTTAAAGAATCCACCGAACACGCAAAGTACATGCGGGCAATAACTTTTCTAGTATTATATAATAATTAATATATTTTCTCCTCTTTAAAAAAACACTGACTAACTCTGCAAGAGTTTCGACTAAAATTTATAACATTTAATCTAAACGTTGGCATTATTGTTTTCATTTATTTACTTATTATTTTATAGATTAATAATAATTAATTCCTATAAAATATTTCGATTATTTCATAATTATGTCTAGCTTATAAATAAATAAATGACAAAAAAAATTACAAACCTTTGAAAAAATAAAAAAAATGATCTCAGGTAACGTTTTCATAGTCGGTCACGAAATATCACGAAGATAAAATAATGTAAATGAAAAAAAAAAACAAAACGCAAGCGCGAGCGTCGCTTTGCATTTCGCGTTTTTATTTCAACAACTCGCGTCGCTCGCGTTTTAAAAATCTTTTCAAGATTTTTTAATTAGTTTTAATACAGAGTCGGTGTGTAGAGAGTGCGGTGCAAATGTGTCTTAAAAAATGAAAAAAAAAAAATGTCCAAAAAATCATAGTAGCTATTAAGTACTCCCTTGGTGTTTTACTAATAAGATTCTGATTTTACCAGCATTTTTAGCGCAGTAACACTGGAATCCATATTATTAAGACACGAAGGTGACAAAATTTCTCTACTCTGCGGTAGTTTGTAAAAACATGCCTGTACTTTTCAAGTACACAAAGAAAAATCGTATTAAATTATTAGTTGGGTCCTAAAAAGGACAGTATTTGCGCGTTTTGTTCACAAGGCGATTGTTTTTACAAGCTATTGTAGTAGTTTATTCTTGAATGTAGCGTTAAGGGTAATTTGACATTTTGTGTGAATGGTGGCTCGACAGCCTGTTCCGTTCCGACGGATCGGACAGACTTGGAGGCCTATTGTAGTGAACACGGGGCACAGATTCCCACTTATTGAGCCTTATGTCAAAAATAAACACTTAAATTTTACATAACTTTGAGTTAATGTTAACAGGTTTAGTTTAGCCCCGTGGTAAGTCGGCAAGGGCATATTTTGTAAGCGTCGTCACAAAGTTAGAGAGGATCCTGTGAATTACAATCTTCCATTTCCTAGCTTAGATACTAGAATCGGGATTTCTCTTGGAACTTTTTGGCGGCGCAAAATGCTCGCTGGCAAGTTAGTGGTACAACATTATTACGATAAATCGCATGTTGAATGTATAGGCGAAGATAACAATGTCTTTAGAATTATTGGTTCTTTGCGTTGTGTATAAATTTACCCGTCTTAAAATGTGAGTGAAATTCAAAAGGAAATGTTAAGATTTCGACTTTTTATTCAGTCGCAAATCTAGGTTTTGGCCGCCATTTGCAAATGGGGCCTACTGTCAAGTCTGTCGAGAATTGTTGCAATCTGTTAGCTGTGAATGTGTTTTGTGGAATCATGAAACTGGAAAATATCTGAAATCTCGAATCAATGAGAGAATAAAAGTTGAGACTCTTACTTTTGTGTTTTATTTCCTAAACTAGCTTTCCGCCCGCGTGGAATTCGGTTATATAGCGGTATAAAGCGAACATTCCCTTGGGAACATCCGTATATTATTAAATCCGGACTTCTATCTTTACGTCTGCAAAATTTCAAAGCAACTGGTTGAGTAGTTACGGCGTGAAAGCGGAACAAACAAATGAAACAAACTCACTTTCTGATTTATAATATTAAGTAAGGATACTTGACTAAAGCCGGGTACTCACCAGCGAGCCGTAACCGTAACACGTGTGATACAGTAACGAGGTTCTAGTGTGTACGGGTACTGCAGTTTCAGGTTCGGAAATGAGTAAATTGTGAACATCGGCTCGCTTACCGCTCGCAGGAGGTTTGCGAACCACGTACACATGTTTTTTGGTTACAGTACATGCAACGATTACAGTTACGGCTCGCTAGTGAGTACCCGGCTTAAGGTAAAAGTACCAATGCTCGACGCCTCAACGCCCAGTAGATGACACCCATCTGTCACCTGTCTTACTATGACTTAAGGTTGCAAGTGCCAAGTATTGGGTCAGTGTCGAGCACATCCCTCAGATCCCTATGATCCCTGTGTACCTTACTTCGTTTATTTTAAGATTTGAAATTCAATCATCGAATCCTCACACATTTGTGAGGCATTGCTGCAAATGATGACACTGTTTGTATTGAAAACATTATACATACATACAATCACGCCTGTATTCCCAAACGGGGTAGGTAGAGCACACAAGACGCTACATAGACAAAACGATGACTATTTCACGTTTTGTGGCCACTTCTAGCATAATAGTTTTTAGGTTTTGAGCTGGCAGGTGCAATAGTGACAGGTTGCTAGCCTGTCGCCTAAAGTATACCATAACCTTTGTCCTTAGTCGCCTCTTACGACATCCACGGAAAAAACGGAGTAACAAACAGTAATACATGTTACTGCATTTATCGTTCCCAGTTTTACCTTTGAATTCCGGAATTCAAATTTTATCTGTTGGATTTCAAATAGAATAGTTAAGTTACACATTCATTAACACGCCTGCGTTCCCAAAAGGGTAAGGGTCAGTTCACACAGAGACGAGACGCGACGCGGCGCTGCCCGAAATTTTTTAATAGAACAACTCAAAATATTTACTTTATTTACTACAAGATAAGGTTCATATGTCATTGTGAGTATTCAGAATACGTTGCGCTGCGCAGCGCGATATCACTGGCGTCTTTATTGGTGAGCATTCATAATTTGCTAAATTGCCAACACTGACCAACGAACTGACGGCTTGGAGTGACGATCCCGCATTGACGGTCAGTTTGGCGCGACGCGCCGAAAATATCCTGCGCGGACGTGGGTTCGCACTCTGGAGCGACGATTCGCCATTGACGATCAAATAGGACCAGGTTGACCGAGTTTTAGGAAAAACCCACATCCTGGAGTGATCGTCAATAGAAGGCATTAGGCAGAGCACACGGAACTTTTTATAAAGAAAACCATGACTATTTCACGTTTTCTGTCATGTTTCAGTTTAGGCATATTTTTAAGTTGGCAGAGGTAATAGTGACAGGTTGCTAGCCTGTCGCCTAAACAATACCTTAGTAGCCTTTTACGACATCCACGGAAGTAATGGAGAGGTGCTATTCTAGAATAGGTAGTAGTGGTAGTAACAGTGGTAATGTAATGTTATCCTTCTCTAGTTAGACGGTGACTGACTTAAAAAGCCGATGCCAAAACCTCAAAAATATGTATAAACCTGTGGGGATACTTTATTATTATTATAATAAAACACAACATTTTGTAAACAAAGTATATTGTCAATCATAAGTATCCATTTTTACGTCGAAATTACAAGAATTAGGCGAGATGAAACCTACGTATTGACAAATTAAGAATGAATTATAAAATATTGTTAAAAAGGCGCCAAAAGTCAAATACCTACAGTATTATGACCATCAAAAACATGTGGTGTATAGAATACATAAAAATTTATAAAGAAAACATGAAAATGGTGGGATAGCTTAATAATTTCATGAAGTAACATGTTCTTTTAAATTGGTTGTTGGTCAGATCAAATAGCGAAAGCGAGAGATCTTTTATGCGCGCTCTACACTCGCGACGCGAACACCCGCGAACGCCCGCGAAAGCCGCGAATCGCGAGTGTAGATGTTGTTCACGCCTTGCGTTCGCGCTTAGTTATTATGCGTGAGCCGCTGCGTAAATTCACGCCGTGAATTCACGGCGCGACTTCGCGCCGCGAGTGTAGAGCGGGCTTTACACCAGACGGCACCATTCATAACGCGACAATTGACGCTGCTCCAAAATCAGGAATTCCGGATTTGTTCGTACAGATAACCTAAATTCTAAGAGTTACAACTATAATTTTTTGTCACTCCGGTAACAAGGCGGATGCCGCCATCGAATTAATATTTAGAATGTATACCTACATACTAGAATTACCTACAGCTAAATCATAACTGTGATGTATGTAAATCATACTTTTAAAAATTACTAACCATACTGCATCGCTCGGTCCAACGTAATAACAAACACACAAAAGAAAACTAAGCGAACACTTTTAACTAGTTCGCTTGTATGACCGCGGTGCATTGGCAATATCAAGAAAAATATTAAAAAATATTCATGTATAAAAATATAATACAACTCCAAAAATATTATGCATCTACTCAAATCATAGTAGGTATATTTATAAAATAACATGATATCTCTTAAAATAGCTAAAAAAACGAGAACAAAGTGGTTCTTTTTTCGAAATCCAATCACATTCAGGATAATTTTATCATCTTATAGTGCAGTACATACAGATCCAAAAATAGGAGAAAAACGGTAAAAATGGCATACAAAATTGTTGCCATGCACAAGCGCTTTACGTCAAAAATTGACGTTTAACAAGAAAATGGCGCTCTCATTCGATTTCTTCTCCTATTAGCTGGTCCGTATTATCAAGTAATTATAAGTACATTTCTCAAGAAAAAATCGACCCATCGACTTCTGAGGCATAAGGCACATGGTAACACCATCGAAACTATTGATTCCTGACCCACCATAGAACCTACTTACAATGAAAGTCATAGTGACATTGCATTGCTTGACAAAGGAAAATTTTATAATGTTTATTATGGCAATGTTCTGTGATGGGTCAGGAATCAACTGATCTATGTATCTCAAACCAAAAACTCATAAAATGTGTCCTTGACAATGTATCACCATTATGAATAATATACTCCATAGTTTTCTATGTTATTTTATCTCAAATGGCCCGGCATATAAAAATAATTGACTTCATAGGCTATGTCGAACTATTAGCTAGTTAATATGATGTAAAACAAAGTATTGGCAACTAATTGTAATCTACCTCTCAATAAAAGATGAGTTAAAACTACCTACCAAATTCCTTTTCGTCTGGTAGAAACGGAATGGAAAAATCAATAAAGAACTAACAATTACAACAAATTATTATTATATTTTATTATTTCTCGCTGTCAATATAATCTTGTTAATTTGATGAAGCCGAGTATTTTGACTCAGTAAAACGTTAACCCGCTGTGAAGAATTTTCGCCAAAAAAGTTGTGTACTGCTTTTAATATCTGGAAAAGAGAAGAAAATATCGTCAATACAAATACAATGCTGCAGTACGATCAGCAATGACAAGTTAAAAACAATAGTTGGCATACAATGGTTTTCAACAGTGCGACGCACATGCTCAAGTGCGAGCGTGAAGGCAATATTAATGCACGCGTGCGACAGAGATGGATGGCAGCGGGTCAACGCTCGAATTTCGCTGTGCTCCGCGACCGGGCTTTACCAATCCAAAACCTCTTTAATTACCTAAACTAGGTCTAAGGGTCCCATTTTGAATATTACAAAATAATTTATTAAATCAGTTTAATGTCCAAGGGTCCGCGTTGACTTAACCTCTCGTATGCTACGGAGCAGATCGGCTCCATTTTAAGGATATCTTTTTTTTATTTTTATTTTAATCACCATAATTTGTAGATACTGAAACAGAAGAGGCTCGAATGCAGTATATTTTTCATTTCCCGCATACGAAGGGTTAAGAGGAAACACTCCGGTCGAGCGAATTGAAAAATTGGTATTTGCTAAATCTATTGCTGTCGCGCCGTGCCCTGGCCACACTACGTCGAGTGCGATAAAGACAACTGCAGCTCGGACCGAATACACCTATAAAAATTACACAAAAACAACGCTTCATTGTCCCCTGATTTCTTCTTCAAAACTTAAACGAATTAATATTTTTTTTCATTAAATAAAAAAAAATGTCATAGCTGTGTTTCTATGTTTTTATATTTTGATATAATTGTGTTAAATTTGGTTTCTAATGGTAGGCGTCCACTGATCGGCATCGCACGCATCGGACGCATCGCATTCTGTCAGATGTATGGCGAAATGCGATCCGTACGATGCGGACAGGTGGACGCACTTGTATGAGTTTCTATACAAAGAATACTAAAATCCGTTGCGTGGGATACGTCCGATACGTACGATACCGACAAGTGGACGCTTGGCATTAAGGTTTTAACACAATGGAAAAAACTTTCCAATTTTTCATGTTTTTGAAGGTTTAATATCTCTTTTAATAATTCAATAAAGAAAAAAATTAAAACATAGGAACATGCTAATATGTCATTAGATTGTTTATGTAAAAAATCATTGTTCTACGGGTAATATCCAGCGAGGAATTAGGGGACTACGTTTGTATGAAAATACGACCGTACAAGTCCCCTCAATCTGGCACTGCTAACTGAGGTTTATACAAAAGGAACGAACCTCGTGGTGAGGGCTGGTCAGCGGCACTTCTTGAGGAAGTCGAGCACCTCCTGCGGGTACGGCCGGCTGATGGACTTGGTCTGCGAGCGCGCGTACTCCAGCGGCGTCACGGAGCTGCAAACAACAATTATCCTTACTTCCTTACTAATATTATAAGTCAGAAAGTGAGTTTGTTTGTTTGTTCCGCTTTCACGCAGTAACTACCAAACCGATTGCTTTGAAATTTTGCAGACATAAAGATAGAAGTAATATTATAAGTCAGAAAGTGAGTTTGTTTGTTTGTTTGTTCCGCTTTCACGCAGTAACTACCAAACCGATTGCTTTGAAATTTTGCAGACATAAAGATAGAAGTCCGGATTAAATAATAGGGTACTTTTTATCCCGGAATAATTGATGTTCCCGAGGGAAAGCAAAAATATAGTTTGCTTGATAGATCGATATCAATCGATGATAGATCGATATCGATCGATGATAGATCGATGGCGCTGTGTGTCGTTTGAAACGAGAAGTTTTCTTTTAGTTGTGCTTTATACCGCAATATAACAGAGTTCCACGCGGGCAAAGCCGCGGGCGGAAAGCTAGTAGTTAGATATATGTACTATTCTCAACGCAAAATAGGCGCACTTCAGTCGTCGAGTTGCGGAAACATAGAGGATAGAACCTATAGAGAAACAATGTTCGCAACCCCGGTCCGCAAATAGTTTGTTGATTTCAACATACTAAACGTCACCGTCACTGTCACAGAAACTGTACAGAGCCAATAACCGTAGAGAAAAAGGCACTAGCGTTACGCGCGATCTTGGGCCGGCCAATAAGAGCACAGCGATCACTTCAATTGTTTTGCGGAATAATTTCCGAACAACCAAGATGACATTAGTACTCTATAGGTTCTATCCTCAATGTGCGGAAACCAGCCCGTCCTACAATTTACAATTAACACTTTTTATTACTTAGATATAAATATATCTTGTCTATCTAAGCGCGGCACCGCGCTACGCCTCGAGACGTCGCGCGGTGCCGCGCTGCGCAGCGCGAAACCACATATGCATCGTCGCGCCGCGTCTCGTCTCGGTGTGAGCTGACCCTTAGATGCTTTACTATAGTATATCGTACCTCCTGTTGGGAGCGTGAGCCAGCTGCCGCCAGCGCGCGCGCTCCTCGTGGCGGAACAGCGCGAGCACGAGCCGCAGCGCGCAAGTCGGGGAGTTCACGGCCAAGTGTAAAGCCGTGTCACCCCCTTTCACGTCCTGTAACACAGGGATTGAAATTTAGTCAAGTGTTTATGCCCTTGTCGGTTTAGCGCGGCAGGGCGCGAGTAGAGACTCGCGCGGATACATATTAATCCTGTCAATTTAGACAGTTAAAATCTGTTAACCCTTAACATACCACCACAATTAACCACATGGTATGGTATGCCATACATACCACGAAACTATCTTTTTCTATTTTTTTACAATTATTTTTTGTAGGATGACAACGAGACAATGAGGCTTGAAAGCTAGTTTTGTTCTTAACGCTGCTACTTTAAGGGTTAAAATAGAAGTAAAAGCACTTTTTTATGTTTTTTCGTCGGGAAATTCCCAAGAAAATATTGAATGTGCGCGTACTACAAACGGCAGTGCGCTAAGGACGAAGAGAGGTGGTTTAGGAAAACTTTGATGACACAATTATTTATTTATAGATGAAAATCAAATCAAAACTACTCAAATTATATTTTGAAGTTTTATTTACAAACAGGTATCTATGATATCGTTAAGGGTTTCATTATAATCTTGTATATTTAATGTTAATTTTAATAATTAGTTAAGAAAAGTTAAATAACATTGTCGTAGCATGATTATGATGAATACGAAGCTCTCGAGTCTTGGATGTTTATTTATAGGGATCCCCTTGGAATGCATAATTTTTTTTAGACTATTACTCTGGCCTAATACTTTTTTGGCATACTACACTAATAGCATAATTTCATTTGGACTAATTTGTATTGGCCGAATACACATTACGCATACTATTGTTTGGGCTAATAATTATTTGGTATAAATGTCATTATGCATAATTTAAAAACTCAGTTTGGTTGTTACCATGTATTTACTATTATTAGGTTAGGTTAGGTTAGTATGAAATCCAAGCGCGAAGCGCCATAAACATCGCGGAATAGTTCGTGGACCACCATCGACATCGATTTAGTTCCTAAATAATACATAAGTTGCATAGCATTTGTATGAATAGCAATAATTACTACGAGCCATTGGTACAAAAATTTACTATTTTTTTGGCATAATACTGTTATGTATATTGATATGATGCCATTTGATTATTATGCCTATTTATGCTTATGCTTATAGACATTAGTCTTGATGACAATTATGCTTCATGTATTTATGCTTTTTAAAGTTATGCGTTAAAAAATATGCGTAATGATGATTATGCAAAAAACAATTTCGGTGAAAAGTGTTATGCGAAACAATATTAGTCTAAAAAACTTTATGCCTTCCAATAGAGAACCTTATTTATATACATACATAACCGTCACGCCTTATTCCCTGCGGGGTAGGCAGAGACAACAGAGCGCCATTCGCTTCTATTTTGACATACTTCTTTCGCTTCACTAACATTCATCACTCTCGTCATACAAGCTCGACAGTTTCGGGTACTCTTAATTTGGCCTCCCTTTAGCACATCGCCGATCTGGTCGATATACGTTCTCCGGGGGCGCCCTCGACCGACTTGCCCAAACACACTTCCCTTGTAAATTTGCTTACATATCCTTGCTTCATCCATTCTCTCCACATGCCCAAACCAACGCAGCAGACCTTTCTCTACCCTTGTTACAATACTCTCTTTCAGACCACACTTCTCTCTATTCACGTTATTACGCACCCTATCAGTAAGTTTGATACCACTCATGTTTATTTATATATAAGTATGTAAGTTTATCCGTTGTCTAGTACCCATCACAGACATTAAATTGCCTAATTTGGGACTAGATGATTGGTGTGAATATTGTCCAATGATATTTATTTATTGTTATTTATTATTATAGATAGCCTACTTCCTATATAATTTACTGTTTAATAACGGGCTGGCAGCTACTTTTCACAAAGAATCAGCATAGCTGTTTAAAGGGGAAACGCTGCCAGCCTTTTGGGAACCATGCCACGGGGACCCTTTTTAGATTTAATTTAGCTTAGGATAAGTTATTTTTATTAATAAATATTATTCTGTTAATTTTTCTTTGTAAATAATGTTATTATTAAATAAAAATCAAATTAGATTTACTGTTTAATGGAATAAGCTGAACTGTACTCACCCCGGCCCAGAGGTCGGCCTTCCCATGTTCAAGCAATGCATGAACGGTGCGAAGCCGCGGCGCCGCCTCCGAGTGCAGCGCGCAAGCCACATGCAGCGCGGAATAACCTGTGAACACAACAAAATATGTTAACTTATTTGCCAGAATCCATATCACCATAATCTAAGTAATATCTCCCGTGTGGTGCCGGGTTAGAATAGCACCTCCCCCTTTCTTCCTGTGGGTGTCGTAAGAGTCCACTCTGGGAAAGGGTTAGTGTATTGTGGGCGATAGGCTAGCAACTTGTCACTGCGATATCACGTTTAACCATCTGGTTACCCTGGAATTGCTAAACGTGGCACTGGATTTTTGAGTTCATGTGCTCTGCCTACCCCTCTTGGGAATACAGGCGTGAGAATATGTAGATATATGTATGTGTAATCTTAATAAATAAATACTAAATAGACTAAGCAGATACGATAATATTTCACATACATACAGTAGGCAGAGCACAAGAAACGCTACGTAGACAAAATCATGGCCACTTCACGCCTCGTAGCCACTTCTAGCATATATTTTTTTTTAGGTTTTGTGTTGGTAGGTGTTATTATACGCTGTGACAGGTTGCTAGCCTGCTTGCTAGCCAGGTTGCTAGCCTGCTTGCTAGCCAGGTTGCTAGCCAGGTTGCTAGCAACGTGTCACTATCTATACCTGCCAACTCAAAATCAAAAAAATATGCCAGAAGTGGCTATGAAGCGTGAAATAGTCATGGTTTTGTCTATGTAGCGTTTCGTGTGCTCTGCCTACCCCATTTGGGAACACAGGCGAGATGTATGAATTATCGAACCGCGATTAGAAAGGGATTCGAGAGTACCGTTAGCACAATTGTACTTAATAAATGATAAAATATAATTATTAACCAATATTTGACATCTTCATAAGTGCAGACCCTTATAGATAATAGAATTAATAGCTGAATGTGATTTGCATATTTAAACTCCATTCTTGGTAAATACTGTCATTTTTTAAATAAATAATTGTAATATCATATCTGGCAAATCTGTCACTAACCACATTATTTCGCTTTATCAAATTGCCGTAGCTGTTCAAAAATCATTGAGGATAGAACCTATAGAGTACTAATGTCATCTTGGTTGTTCGGAAATTATTCCGCAAAACCATTGAAGTGATCGCTGTGCTCTTATTGGCCGGTCCAAGATCGCGCGTAACGCTAGTGCCCTTTTCCCTACGGTTATTGGCTCTGTACAGTTTCTGTGACTGTGACGGTGACGTTTAGTATGTTGAAATCAACAAACTATTTGCGGACCGGGGTTGCGAACATTGATTCTCTATAGGTTATCTATGTCAAAAATACATAAATAAAAAAAATATTTACAATACTTTAAAAACGCTACAGGTTTAAGAAAGTAACTCTATTTGATCTGAAGTATTATCTCTTAATGCTAACGGAAATCAATAGAAAATCGCTACATAATTTGATATTTTTTCCATGCTTTAGAAATTCATTGTACCAAAATAACAATTTACTTTATCTGCATAGTCTACCACTGACAATATCATACCATGCATTTAGTTCAATAATTTTAAACAAAAAAAAACCGACTTCAAATTAGCTATATCCTGAAAGGAAACTTCTGTTTATGTACATATTTACTAAAGATCAAGTAGGTATACGTAGCTCTCAGCAGATTCAAGGCTTCAGAAGGAATAGCTCTATCTGATTTAGAACCCTCTAAACTGTTAAGTAAACCCCACGATGAACGATCATTAGCCGAAATGCAACACTTGAGAAGCAGCAGGCTTGGCTAATTACTGAAACTATAATTTCCAGTCTGGAGGTGCATTCAGTATTGAAAAAATATCCTTTAACTCCTAAAAATTAAGGAGTTGACCTTTCATCATCACCTCAATCATTTTTTTTACTGCCAAGCGAAAATACTGGTGTAGCTTTGAAAAATGTACTAAAAACACTACCTGTGCCTATAAAATTTGAGGGTTGCCTTCGATTTCCCTCATATTCCATCATCAGGTCAAGATATGCTGACAATCTAACTACCTGGAAACTATACCCTTTCAGACAAAAAAAGAATTTTCCAAATCGGTCCAGGCGTCTTCGAGTAATCAGCGAATACACATAAAAATACTCTCCATTTCTTCCGTGGATGTCGCAAAAGGCGACTAAGGACATAGGTTAAAGTAAATTTTAGGCGACAGGCTATGAGGCTAGCAACCCGTCGTCACTATTATACCTGCTAACTCAAAACTTACAAAAATGTGCTAGAAGTGGCCACGAAGCGTGACATACACATAGTTTTGTCTATGTAGCGTTTTGTGCGCTCTGCCTACCCCATTTAAGAATACATGCGTGATTGTATGTAGGTATGTAAGTATGTACAAATGTAAGTTCGGACTAAAATTCCCGAATGCCCATACGTTTTTTTTTTATTTTAAGGATAATTCAAAAACTACTAGTTAGATTTTGATGAAATTAAAATGGGACCAATGGGAAGCCATTTGCTATCGAACACAAAAAGAACCATCGAAATCGGTCCACCCGTTTAGAAGTTCTGAGGTAACATACATAAAAAAAAAAAAAAAAAAAAAAAAAAAAAAAAAAAAAATACAGACGAATTGAATACCTCCTTTTTTGAAGTCGGTTAAAAATGACATATGAGCTCAATGCCTTTATAAACGCGGTTTGATAATATGTATAAAATGGACAATACATGCTACCGCATTGTTACGACGATTGCTATGTGAACCAAAAGTGCCAATCATAACATCATTATCGAACATTTTCCGACATAAACATGTTTTAACAAGCACACGACAAAATAACATGACTATGTTTTGATAGAGTAATCACAGGTGTTAAAACATATAGTTTACCACTGATGCAATTCCAACTCTATGTACAACGAACAAGGTTGAAATATACATTTAAAATTTGGTGATCTGATGGCCTTGATTTGATAGCCTTTTATTGAAAAGTACCATATTTTTTGCTTAGCAACTTGGTGTAGCGATATTTGTACCATTGGTTTTTGAGAATCTGGTTTGGAATAACACTTACATTTCTTCCGTGGATGTCGTGAGCGACTAAGGGATAAAGGTTCAGGCGACAGGCTAGCAACCTGTCGCTATTTATACCTGTTTTTTTTCTAGGAAATTTTTAAACTTCTGTAAGATTCTAAACGAGAAACAAATGGTATTATTATCAAAAATTATAATTTTTAGGTTAGGTTAGATTTTGGTAGCGTAGTTTAGGTTAGGTTAGATTAAATAAAATTACGCGAAAATGTGGGCGTACAATTTTTTAGTCTCTCGTTTGGAATCTTACTTTTGGAAACTTGTGGAATGTGTTATTTTCCAGTGACATATGTACCTATGTGTGTATGTTACCTTCTGTATTAGCATGCGCCAGCCGAAAGAGCGAATAGGAAATTTATAATCTTCCTCAAGATTTTAAACGAGAGACAAATTATATTATTTTACACTTTCGTAAAATTATCATTTTAGGTTAGGTTAGATTTTGGTAGTGTAGTTAAGGTTAGGTTAGATTATATTAAATTACGCGAAAAAGTGGGCGCAAAAAAAAGTTGTCTCTCGTTTGGAATCTTACTATTGGAAACTTGTAAAATGTGTTATTTTCCGGTGACACAATCGCTGCTTATCATGAATAACGTCATAATCCAAAATAATAACCTTTAAATTGCAAAAGTTGACCATTAAGGTCTAATATTCATCTACTTTTCAATTTGAATTGGGCCGATATTCACGATAAGCAGCGACATGTATGTATGTGTGTATGTTACCTTCCGTGTTAGCGTGCGAGAGCCGGAAGAGCGGCGGCGAGTCCCGCACGAGCTCGCTGAGCGCGGCGGCGCAGGCGTCGCCGGCGCGCGCGCACGCTATCACCAGCGTGTCGCCCAGTGCGTCCGTCTGTCAAACACAACCATCCGTACCAATATATAAATGTGAAAGTGTGTTTGTTTGTTTGTTTGTTTGTTTGTTTGTTTGTTTGTCCGTCTTTCACGGCTAAACGGAGCGATGGATTGACGTGATTTTTTAGGTAGAGATAGTTTTGGGCACGGAAAGTGACATAGGCTACTTTTTATCCCGAAAAAAATTGATGTTCCCGAGGGAAAACAAAAATATTATAGTTTGCTTGATAGATCGATATCGATCGATGATAGATCGATATCGATCGATGATAGATCGATATCAATCGATAACCGATCGATAGATGATAGATCGATGGCGCCGTGTGTCGTTTGAAACGAGAAGTTTTCTTATAGTTGTGCTTTATACCGCAATATAACCGAGTTTCACGCGGGCGGAGCCGCGGGCGGAAAGCTAGTTAAATTATATTTTTTTAATGTACTATCGAACCAACTGAATCCTGACCCATCGCAGAACGTTGTCACAATAAACATAATAAAGATTTCCTTTGTCAAATAATGCAATGTTACTATGACGTTCACTGTGAATAGGTCCTATGGTGGGTCAGGAATCAATTGGTTCGATGGTACCTTTAATACTGAATGACTGGACTGGACAAATACTTGCGCGAGACAGATCGCATTTAATATTTTAAAGCAGTCATCTCATCACCAAAAGGTGAAAACGGGAGGCTGTTACCGAGATGTCGCTGTCCGTCCGTCGCCAGGCTGTATCTCACGAACCGTGACAGCTAGAGAGTTGAATTTTTTACGGATGATGTATTTTTGTTGCTGTTATCACAACAAATACTAAAAATTAAATAAACTTCATTATTTACGGGGTGCTTCCACAGAACAATCGTGATTCTTTGGGTGTTATTGAGTCGTTATCAATAACGGTAAGAGAAATACAAAACATGAAAAACACGTGTTCTTTTAATACGTGATAAATTGCAATTCACCGTCCATTTGTACGGAACCCTTCGAGCCGGAGTCCGACTCGCCCTTGGCCAGTCTTTTTGCTTGTATCCAAACTAATATTATAAATGGGAAAGTGTGTTCGTTTGTTTGTCCATCTTTCACGGCTAAACGGGGCGACGGGTTGACGTGATTTTTTGGGTGGAGATAGTTAAAAGGATGGAGAGTGACATAGGCTACTTTTTGTCACTTCATAACCCCCCAATTCCCTAAAATACTTCTTAACGCGAGTGAAGCCGCGGGCAAAAGCTAGTATTTTTATATTTCGTCTTCTTTTTTTGTACAATAGTGTATACTTTACCTCATGGAAGACGGCGTCCCTTCCCTCCATGTGTCCTGGTGTCAGACGTAGGGCGGTCCGCACGCACTGCACCAGGTAGCGGGTGAACAGCGGCCGCCTGTGGCAGCGGAGCGCCGCCGACTTCAGGAGCCCTAGGCCTGCGGGAGAGAACGAATGTTACTACGGAACAACTGAGAGCAGAAGAGGAAGAATTGAAGGAAGAATCTCCGGATCTACGCGTCTCTTTACGGTGTGCGGAAAATTTTTATACATACATACATACATATTCTCACGCCTGTATTCCCAGGAGGGGTAGGCAGAGCACATGAATTCAAAAAAAATCCAGTGCCACGTTTAGCAAATTCAGGGCAACCAGATGGTCAAACGTGATATTGTGGTGACGGGTGGCTAGCTCATCGCCCACAATACACCAACCCTTTCCCAGAGTCGACTCTTACGACACCCACGGGAAGAAAGGGGGAGGTGCTATTCTAACCCGGCACCACACGGGCCAATTTTATACCACAGATAAATACTAATTTTTAATGAAATCAAATAAATAAAAAAAAATGACACAAAATCAACATTGTATTTAATTGCAGTTGAACACAAAAAAGTATTTTTTTTTACATCTAACATGATATTTTTTTTCAAAATCAACAATATTAACATAAGAGCGAGCGAGACAAGACGCGACCTGCACACATTCGATATACATGCAATATTCGTGACATGCATACTGTTTACGCAAGCAGTTCGCATGCAATCGGGCTATTATACAAAATAAAATAAAATGAACGTTAGTGCGTTAAGCCCTGCCTGTGTTCATGGTAAGCATTTGTTTAGCCACAAAGACGTATCAACATGCCGCGGAGCTGCTGTCAACGCGTTGCAGAGTTGCTAGCGGCATGTGGACAAATTCTCGCGGCTCATCAACAATATTGATCGACTGTTGCTAGAGAAATATTTACTATGAATACGGGGCTTTAGGCAATAGCCCTGCAGGGTCCGCGTTTAAGGCTTGTGTTTCTTATCGAAGTCTTCGAGGCAAAGCGAGGGCTGGTGTCCATTGACCTATACTAGAGACCATTAGGTACTTAAAAGATGGTCTTCAACAATCTTGACGTGTCTTTTTATTTAAACGTACACTTTATAAATGAAAATCTTTACATTTTACAATTTAGGTATGAAAAAATCATTTACTTTCATAATTGAATTGTATAGTGTAACGATTTTCATTTTTAGACTGTGTATTTCAATAAAAAGACATGTCAAGATTGTTTACCATCTTTTAAGTACCTAAAGGTCTAAAGTATAGGTTGTGATAGTTCTTTGGCGCCACTAGCACACCAGCCAGCTTAGCACTAGACGCGAATAGTTGCGTGCGAAATAGACTATACCTGTCACTGTCTAGGGACGTCAGAAAGTTACGGGTAGTTTAACGTCGCGCGTGTCGACTCTTCCGTGTTGCTGTACTTGCTAACCCTACAGGGTCGGTCCCTCAGACCAGAGTGGGTCTCTTACTGAAGTCTCAGAGGAAGAGTGGGGGCCACTGTCCATCAACCTAGCTTGGGATATTTCTCTGGCACCACCAGCAGACCAGGATCCTTACCGAAGTCGCCGAGGAAGAGCGCGGGCCGCTGCGCCAGCACGCGCTCGCACAGCAGCCCGAACAGCGCGCACTGCAGGTGCTCCTCCTTGCTGCCCGCGGACAGGCTCAGCAAGACGTGCTGGAGCACCCTGGGGACAGACAGGAGAAAAGATTAATTAAACATTCAAATTTTACATACATACATAACTTCACGCCTCTTTCACAGGGGTAGGCGGACTATGTTCCACTTGCTACGATCCTGACATACCTATTTTGCTTTGTCCACATTCATCATTACATCATCATACATGCTCGTCGGTTTCGGGTACTCTTGGCCTGACCTGTTTCTAAAACGTCCGCGATTAGGTCACGGAACGTCCGTCTAGGTCTTCCCCTCCCAATGCATCCACATCCACATTCCCCGTATAAATTTATTTGTAAATCTTCTTTCATTCATCCTCTCTATATGACCAAACCAACTAAGCATATTTTTTCTATCCTAGTCACTATATCTACTTTCACCCCAACTCGTTCAACTCTTTCCATTTACATTCAAAACTTTATTTATGCAAATATTGCAAATAGGCGCTCCTGAGAGCACTTTTACACGTCATTTTCGAGTCTACTAGCGCTTCAGAAAGACCATCATTGCCAAGAGGAATGCGCCGCAACTTGGCTGTGGCTGTGCTAAGCCCAAATACCACTTTATTTCTATTCTTCACTCTTCGCTTTCACGTCAGTTAAAAACCTAAGTTTTAGTCACTCAGCATACCAATTTGCGTTCATTTGGATCAATTGGTTTGGAATTTGGAACCTCCTTACAAATACCAGCACGTACGAGCGTTCGCCTAAATCGAAAGTGACCGAGCGTGCACAGAAAAAAGTAACATATCTTAATTGAAATCACTTAATATCTATTGGCAAAACGACCGGTAGCCTATTTAAGCTTCTATTTTTAGAAAAAAAGCCAATTGAATGACCACCCGCGGAGCGTGGCTAAATAAAAAACATCAGTTACTTTGTGAAAAACGCTAATAGAATTTTGTTTTACAGTTTAAGACTGTTATTTAGAATTAAAACCAAATGGAGCGTTAAAGATACTCAGTGTAGACCCAGACATCATTGTAAGAGAAAAACTGTTTTATCTATATCCAATCCATTTCATAATAATATGTCTACTAGACTATATTTAGATGTAATAAGCAAACGGCCTAGATTAGAAAACCTGTATTCCGCTAAGCATTTACTTTATAAAATCGGTCTACTTTATAAAACAGGTGATAGAACTTTATAAAACAAGGTATAGGTGAAAAACTTAAGTAAGTGACCTCTTGTATGTGTGAGTAACGTGTACGAATAGATATTCTACTTTTGAAATTTGAAATATGTCGTATGGTTTGCATACTCATTATTTGTTCTTCTTTCAAGTTTGATTATTCCTGTCCACTTTATGCATAGAGGATAGAACCTATAGAGAAACAATGTTCGCAACCCCGGTCCGCAAATAGTTTGTTGATTTCAACATACTAAACGTCACCGTCACTGTCACAGAAACTGTACAGAGCCAATAACCGTAGAGAAAAAGGCACTAGCGTTACGCGCGATCTTGGGCCGGCCAATAAGAGCACAGCGATCACTTCAATTGTTTTGCGGAATAATTTCCGAACAACCAAGATGACATTAGTACTCTATAGGTTCTATCCTCAATGACTTTATGATTGACATGGCTGTCACGATACGAAATAAATAGTTCTCAATTTAAAGTAATTGTTTTCGTATTTTTTGCGTCGTTCATTGCAACGCACAACTACATACAACAGGTGACTTACTTAAGTTTTTTAACTATACTTAAACGTCACGCCCTATTCCCTGCGGGGTAGGCAGAGACAACAGAGCGCCATTCGCTCCTATTCTGGCATACAGCTCTCGAATATGAGTGAAGCGAGCGAAAACAAATAATTTGAAATTAGAACGCGGCGATGTGCGATTGTTTGCGGCATTTGCTTTTGCCGCCGTTGGCCACAAACGGTACTGCCCTACCTACTACTTAACGACTTAACGTCACTTTGGATCAAAAATAGAAAAAGTACGATTTATACTGTGTCGGTTTAGGTACTTAAATTAAAGTAAACAAACTTTATGTCAGATTTGACAGGTTAAGAACGTTTTTTTTTACCACCCAGCTTTTTTCGGATGTTCAAATAGTTTAGCAAAGGAATCTTCGTAATATTTATTGATCTGATGAACGTTAGTGTTCTAATTCCGATTGTTTCTGGTATTAGGTAAATTTAGGCACCAACAAAATATTTTTTATTGTTTCCTTCCTTTGCTAAACTTTTTGAATATCCGAAAAAAGTTGGGTAGTAAACAAAAAACGCTCTTAACCTGTCAAATCTGACATAAAGTTTGTTTACTTTAATTTAAGTATCTAAACCGACAGAGTATAGTAAATCTACCCTGACAGCCAACGCCAGCCAATAATCTCCATTTTGGCGATTTTTCACTGCACGAACATTGATTTTAGTGGACTTTTAAGTTTTGCGTCTAGCAACACCAGCTAGGACCCGTCGCCATCTTAAAACTTGCAACATTCCATTCATTGCATCGAACAAGTGTGCTAATGGAAGCATTTCTACACTAGAACCTGTTTAATTAAGCGGGTATACTCCAGTGCAACATTTTCGTATTAGGGTAAACGTCCCGATGGTGGACACCTTTAATAACTTTAATTAACTTTGTGTCGTAATTGTTGAAACGTGGTCTTTCGATATCGGCCTCATCTTAAAGTTCAAAGTCGCTCAGCGAGCAATGGAGAAGGCTATGCTCAGGGTATCTACATGATTGAATCGGAAATGGGCAGGACACAGCACGCAGAGCAGATGGCCGATGGGGTCGAAAATGCTCGAGTGGAGACCACGGAGCAGCAAGCGCAGCGTAGGACGTCCAACAGATGTACAGACGACATTATAAAAGTCGCTCCCAACCGTAACCTTAACCTAACTCCTTGGGCACCTCTTACGACATCCACGGAAAAAACTGAAGGGTGTTAATCTAACCCCACGGATTTTATCTTAATATGTAGTATCAATTTAAAGTAAGGAGGTCAACAGTGGGACGTTTACCTCAGTAGTTTTGTAGCCAAGTGTTCTATCTTTTGAATCGCTGTGTCGATGTATCGCGAAGTGAACTTAAGTTCGTACCTAAATGTCAATAAACTATGAAGGCAGTAAAAACAGCGGCTAAAGAAAAACAATTTAGTTCGCCTACGAATTGGCCGGCATTCGATGCTCTCCAAATATGTTTTTATGTATAATTTGATTACTAATACTGGCTTTAACTAATATTACTAGTGTTCTGTGTACCTACCCTATTGGGGATCGTACGCGTGATTGTATGTAGGTATGAATGTCGGTTGAATCAGCATATAGAAAACTTGTTACATACATACATACCTACATATTATCACGCCTGTATTCCCAAGAGGGTAGGCAGAGCACATGGATTCAAAAAATCCAGTGCCACGTTTAGCAATTTCAGGGTAACCAGACGGTTAAACGTGATATTGCAGTGACAGGTTGCTAGCCCATCGCCCACAATACACTAACCCTTTCCCAGAGTCGACTTACGACACCCACGGGAAGAAAGGGGGAGGTGCTATTCTAACCCGGCACCACACGGAAAATACGGAACCCTAAAAATATGCCTGAGGTGGCCACAAAACGTGAAGTAGTCATGGTTTTGTTGTAGCGTTTTCTGTGCTCTGCCTACTCTGTTTGGGAGCACAGGTATGACATAATATGTATGTATGTAGGCATTGTAAGCACATAATACAAATGTATTAACCATTTATAAGTATATAACTGCGTATATAAGCTACAAGGTCGCGGGCAATCAGCACCTAGGCTGTACTTATCTACTGCGTGTTTATGTACTAGTGTAACTAGGGATGTGACAATTACCCATAGAATCCATTATTCGTAATGTTGGGGAAACATTTGCTCTGTATTTTCCTTATTCAAATGTTCTCTATTATTTTTAGTTTTTTTACCGTAAAACATTGGGAAAATATCAGTCGTAATCATGTAAATCGGTCACACGGAAAATTAAAACGATTTTTTCTGTGATTTATTATTATTATGTCGTCTGTATTTCGGGTTTAATTAGAAATATAGAAAGAAAACAAACCAGAAACTATACTTAAGTTAGTAGTAAAGTGATATTGGAATTGTATCTGGATATGACAGATACGTCTGTATTCCAAAACGGGGTAGGCAGAGCACTACGCGTTATATAGACAAAACCATTACTATTTCATATTTCGCGGCCACTTCGAGCATATTTATTAGATTTTAAGTTGGCAGGTATAATAGACACAGGTTGCTAGCCTGTCGCCTAAACCATACCCCAACCTATATCCTTAGTCGCCTCTTACAACATACACGGAAGAAAACCCACTATAATTTTCCGTGATACACAACTATTACGTAAAAATGTTTTTAGTTTTGTAAATTTACTCGTTTCGGTTCCGGTTTCCCAAAAATGTTTTTTAAAGCTCAGCTATTAAATATTCCCCCATCCTTAGCTAATTATGTGTATACTATTTTCCCGTAGATAAGTTTATTGTGCCATAAATATAACTTAATTAATACTAACTACTTCCTTATTTATTGCTAAGCAGGAATACCGAAAAAATTAGGGAAACACGGCCCTTTAACAAACAATTGACCTTTTTATAATTAAAAACGGACCAACAAGCGCAGCGTACGATATCCACCTAGAAGATGGACAGACGACTTAATAAAGGTCACCGGAAAATGCTGGATGCAGGTCGCTTCCAACAGGTACTTATGGAAGTCTAAAGGGGAGGCCTATGTTCAGCAGTGGACGTCTTATGGGTGAAATGATGATGAATTAAAAATATCATTGGACAATTTACACCAATCACCTAGCCCCAAATTGATATTAGGCAATTGAATGTCTCTATGGGAACTAGACGACGAATAAAATTATTTGTATAAACATCCAAGACTCGAGAGCAAACATTCAAATGAATCATACAAACATCTTTCGATGATTTCGACATAGGAAAAGGCATGTCAGTGGCGTAAGCTAGGGGGGGCGGCGGCGGGGGCGGTCCGCCCCGGGTGTCACCCTCTGAGGTGTGA
>BHDV01069898.1:0-18676 GCA_005406045.1 Adoxophyes honmai | reverse complement strand
ATAATTGTTGGTCTTGACTTGACGCTTTTTTTGTCATTTTTGTTGGCGTTGTAAAGAAGATGAAATAGTATTTTAGAGGGTATATCATTTTCCCGATGCTTAGTTATTAAATTAGAAGTTTGAGTATGCGGCCAAAAAGAAAAATTGCGGCCAGGTTTATTATTTGCTTTATAAAAATGATGGCTAGTAATTAAACTGATTTCTTTTTAATACCATAATTGGCTTCTGAAAAATCTAAGTTGCCTTCCAAATTACTAACTCAGCCGCAATCAACCGTCATCTAAATAATGTCATCATAGCCTCTAATTATCTTCTATGTAAGCCACTGTAAATATTTTATAACTCGTGGTTATTTTCTAGCAGGTTATTAAATTTGTGGCTTGCATTCAAGCGGGAAACTACTAAAATGTTACGATGTGGCACCAAAATAATAATTGGATTAGCTTTTAATTTCATAACTCGGTATGTTTAAAACGTAACTCATCTTACAATAATTTGTTCTTTCATTAATTTATTTTTGGCAGTAGTTGGTTTTCTGTAGGGGTCGCAGTTCTAACCTAACCTAACCTATTTTTGGTAGTAGTTTGTTTTCTGTAGGGGTCGCAAGTCCAACCAAACCTAACCTACTTTTCGGGCAATGGTTCGGTTTCTGTAGGGGTCGCAGTTTTAACCTAACCTATTTTTGGTAGTAGTTTGTTTTCTGTGGGTGTAGCAGTTTTAACCTCACCTAACCTACCTTTATGGTAGTAGTTTGGTTTCTGTAGAGGTCGCAGTTTCAACCTAACCTTACCTACTTTTCGGCAATAGTAAGGTTTCTGTATCTCTAATTTGTGCAAATGGCCATTTGCTGTCATGACGCACACTCGCGCCAAATCGTACAGTGGCTATTTTATATTGTGACTTGTATTGTGACTACTGCGTTTGGCTTTATTTAGTTTTCGATGCAAAAAGTTAAAATGCTAAAAGCATATACAGTAAACGTAGCAAGTACTGCATAATCTTGTAGCACATGCCTAATGCTGCAGATCTTTTTTGTAAAAGTAACATTTAGGTGCAAGTACTGCGTTTCATGTTAAATAAAAAACACATTTGCTATAAGAAAAAACTTTGAAATATATTTTTTACGTTTAGAATGTATCCTTAGGATGTCATTTTTGCAAAAAGTGAGAATCTCAAAAATGTGCATCTGCAAGTGCAATTAGCAGGGCAGTATTAAAATGCTAGCGCTTTTTAGGAAAACTTTGATGACACACGATTAATTATGTCCGTTCGGAGACATTTTGTTGTTGAATATCGCGTTTTATCAATACTAATATTATTATCTTGAGTCATTTAAAACCTTCTAAGGTGGGTCCAAATTAGTAACATTTCGCCCGACCGAACACCGTGACGTCGCCGCGGACTTGTTACGTATAGTGTGGACGGGTGGAAGTTTGCATCTCATCGGACGCTGGTGGTAGCTCCGTGACCGTGACAAAGCTCGATGTCTGTAACGATAGTGTAGACGGCATTTGTTACGCGTACAAATGTTACGATAGTCCTCTACAACCGATGAATGCCATACGTGCGAGGGGCGGGGGAGCGGGTGTTGTCTTGTCAAGACTTGCATTCGCCCGATCCATCAATCCCGTGTAGGTACCAGCTCGATGACACGCGTGCTTGTACGCGTGATAAAAATTGCAGGGTGGACCTGTCCCGCACACCGTGACAGTACCGAACATCCTTTGAAAAAAACCCACTTTGGATGGATCGGCCCGTACCCAGTGTCAATTGCCCGTAACAAAACCAAAACATCGTCCACATTTATCACAACCACATTGTGGGAGTACGTACAATGTTTGGGTGTACGGACTTTTTGTTTCGGAGAATTGAACGGATAACTGATCGTAACATTTGTACGCGTAACAAACTCCGTCCACACTATCGATACAAACGATACAAAGGTCACGGTGTTCGGTCCGGCGAAATGTCACTAATTTAGACCCGCCTTAACCCTATCCTAAACCTGTTGTTAATGTTGTGTTGGTGTAGATCCTTATCACTAGACATTGGTAACTCGTAGCATTTAGGTAGCAATTAAAAGATTAGTGCTGAGATATTAGTTATCTTGTAATCAAAACTACTTCCTCATATGTTAAAACCATGTAGGTAAATATTATTTATTATTTTATCTTATCTGATAAGACCTTCTTTTCAGATAAGATAAAATAAAGACACTTAGAAAACTTTTCTCATCATTAATATTTTAAGTGCTACCTAAATGCTACGAGTTACCGATGTCTACTTATCACTCTGACTTAAGTAAATATAAATTTCTCTGTTCTGCAATGGAATTCGACTTGGTGCCCATAAAATGAAATAAAATAGAGTTACAGACCTATTTAATGACTTAAGTTTCAGCTTTGTTGGTTTCAGAACCAGGCTCAATACAAAAGCGCCCATGGTCCTTTCGGGAGCGAGGCGCTACCGGGTCTTGATCTTAACTCACTTTTATTTGCGCGGGGCGGGGTCGGGAGCGAGGCGCTACCGGGTCTTGATCTTAACTCACTTTTATTTGCGCGGGTTTAGCGAGGCGGTACTGGGTCTATTATTTATTATTTACTAGCTTTCCGCCCGCGGCTTCGCCCGCATGTAATTCGGTTATATTGCGTTGTAAAGCACAGCAAATTTACATGTTTATATTTGATTGAAACATTTTACCTTGTTTTAAACGACACACAGCACCATCTCCAATTCATCCTTCAAGCAAACTATATTTTTGTTTTCCCTCGGGAATTTCAATTTTTTTCCGGTATAAAAAGTACCTACCCTATTATTTAATCCGGACTTCTAACTTTACGTCTGCAAATTTTCAAAGCAATCGGTTCAGTAGTTACGGCGTGAAAGCGGAACAAACAAACAAACAAACAACCTCACTTTCCGATTTATAATATTAGTAAGGATTATTACATTGCACAGTACATAAAAATCTTGCAATTAGTTAAGGTACTACCCTGCAAGGGTGTTGCAATTTAAAACCTTGTGTAAATCTAAACGATAACATCTAGCAAATTTAATGTAAAATTTACAATCAGTAACAATACATAATGTAACATTGTTATCAAATCAATAATATCATAATCACATTAAACATTTAACAACAATAATAATTCTAAGTATTTACAATGTAAAACATGACACAATTTATTTGCAGAGATATTTAACTTTGACTTAATTTATATGTGGTGAGTACCTAAACACTTTTGAAAATTTACACTAAACTTATAATTTATTTTAAGTTATCATCTGAGAAATCTTCCATTGAATAGTAACAAGGCAATTTTTTCTTGATCGTAACTGACTTTAATTTGCGCGGGGCGGGGTCAGAGCGAGGCGCTGCCGGATCTTGATTAAAAAGGGTGTTTGTGTGTAATCAGGGGCGCTTCCTGTGCTCTTCTAGGTAGTTTATGAGGTAAGGTAGAGGATCTTACCTAACTTTTATTTGCGCTCCCAAAAAAAAGGAAAAATGTGTCGAAGGGAAGCGTTTACCGGCTGCAAAAAGATTTTTTTTATAAAAAAATGCTTTACGCCTCTCTCCATTTCTTTCGTGGATGTCGGCAGTAGTAGGTAGTATTTTTAGCGGGAAATCGTCTAGTGTAAGAGTTGGCCTATTAAATGCAGGCAGCGAGTATGCCGGCGGCGGTTCAAGTGGCGCTGGTTGTGGACCCCCTCCCTGATGCTGGGCGCATGGGCGAGCGCGCTGGATGCATCTTACATCATAGTTATTTTTGACACTAAGCTTTGTTTAACTATTTATTTATTTATTATTACTAGACATCGGATTATATGCATTTGCATGTTTGCATATTGCAAATGCATATTTTGGCACTTTTTTACTGATAGTGCATATTATTTCGACACTTTTTCATTGATAGTGCATATTTTCGTACCGGTACCGTCAGTTGACGTTGAAACGTCACAAGTTTGCTGTAGAAAACTTAGAAAAATATATTATTGTTTACTGCCACATAAACGAAAATTCTAATTTAAATGTTTTTTGACTGTGCAATGTGCTTAAATTAGTACATATTTCGCTCTGATTGTGCATATTTATGTTAGTGCATATTTCGCCCTTTTTTAGTGCATATTTGCATGCATATTTTGGCATTTTGATAGTGCATATAATCCGATGTCTAATGATTACATTGCAGAGTAAACAAGAAAAGTAAACCCCCTAGAAGTAAAAGATTATCGCTCGTCGGCAAACACACGCAACTTGTCGCTCGCTCCGAGCAGCCCAACACCCCAACACCGTCGCACTTGTCTCTATAATCTACGCATTTGCAGGTCCAACTACAAATCACTGCTGTATTCATTTCGCGGCTCCATGTCGAAGCAATCACCTTGAATAACTTACAAAAAGGCAACCGAAGTTTTGGGTGCGTTGCAGATTCGAACCCGCTTCACCGATGCCGTGAATCATTAGACCGCCGATTCAAGTAACAACATTTGCGAAAATATCAAATACTAGCTTTTGCCCGCGGCTTCGCTTGCATTAAGTTCGGAATGACACAGAAGAGATCTCGAAATTATTTGAATACCTACCGATGCAGCCTTGTATAAATACTTATTTTTTAACTTGAATTTTTTTTCTAGAGAGATTTATGTTTAAGGTTTTTGTCCCATAGAGACCTTTCCTACATGGCCAAATATTACAGGTGTTTTTATGTGGGGTAACTAAATCTAACTCCCGTTCCCGTGGGAATTTTGCAATATCCTGTTGCAACTAAGCTTTAAGTTTACTAAGGTATCTGCATTCCAAATTTCAAGCGTCTAAGTTAAGCGGTTTAGATTTTTCATACAACGGGATTTTCCCGCTAACTCCCGTTCCCGTGGGAATTTCGCAATATCCCGTTGCAACTAAGCCTTAAGTTTACTAAGGTACCTGCATGCCAAATTTCAAGCGTTTAAACTAAGCGGTTTAGATTTTTTAAACAACGGGATTTTTCCGCTAACTTCCGTTCCCGTGGGAATTTAGCAATATCCCGTTGCAACTAAGCTTTAAGTTTACTAAGGTACCTGCATGCCAAATTTCAAGCGTCTAACATAAGCGGTTTAGATTTTTCATACAACGGGATTTTCCCGCTAATTCCCGTTCCCGTGGGAATTTCGGGAATTCCTTTCTTAGCGGATGCCTACGTCATAACATCTACTTGCATGCCAAATTTCAGCCCGATCCGTCCAGTAGTTTGGGCTGTGCGTTGATAGATCACTATGTCAGTCAGTCAGTCAGTCAGTCACCTTTGAGTTTTATATATATAGATTATAGATATTTGTGTGTATACTCGATACATCGAACACTTTTGAAAACGATCTTATCTTCTAAACATTAATAATAATAATAAATATCACTGGACAATTCTTACACCAATCACCTAGAATCCAAAGTAGGCAATTTAATGCCTGTGTTATGGGTACTAGACAACGGATAAACTTACTTATATATAGATAAACATCCAAGACTCGAAAGCAAACATTCGTATTCATCATACAAACATCTACCCCGACCGGGGATCGAACCCGGGACCTTAAGCTTCACAGTCAGGTTCTCTAACCGCTGGGCTATCCGGCCGTCAAACATTATATGGTTTAAATTTAAATTTGAATCACGTTCCATTATTTAAAAAAAGTATCTGTTGTAATAACTTGCAACTCTCGGTTGAATTTAGAAATACATATATCCAAATCTTCGTGTTGTTTTTACAAACCGTTATTGAGGATGATTTATTCAGATTTAATAATAATTTTAAAATTATCGCCGTTCCTCACCTCACCCTGATCACACGTACCGAGTAGAGTGGCGAGAGAGTGTTCTCGGCCGAGTACGTTCATCGTGTAGGTATAGGTACTTTTGACTCGCCACTGTCGCCAGGAAAATCGGGATGTGTGTAAACACCTAATTGCCCACTCTACTTTGCTGGTCGAGTTCTAATTTGCTGTCTCGCCCCTGAACTTGGTACGTATGATCAGGACATTATATTTAAGGCTCCTTGTCGAACTTCGAACCAAAAACCAAGAACTTACAAAAAGACATTCGTTCGTTAAGAGGATAGGAGTCGCGCCACTTCTCCATACAAACGTAGTCCCCTGTTTTCTCCGTGAATAATAAACATTCGAGCAAATTTTTTTTTTCATTAAATTTGTATCTGTTGTGGCTACGCCCCTACGATTTGCTTTTATCGATTTTCAAAATTTTTAATTTTTTTTTTTTTATTTAGAATATCGATAGCAGCATTTTGAAATTTTACAATATCCGTGTCGTTTTGGCCATCGAAGTACCCAATTCCTTAAGTGATGCTGTGACCGCGCGCTCTCCGACCTATATCTCGAAAACGGTTCACCGTATAAAAAAATATGGACGCAAAATTTGTAGAGAATTTTGTATTCTACAATATTGACAAGAAACACAAATAGCAAAAATCTATAGGAAATTTACAAAAGAAGCGCAAAAAACCGATTTTTGTGACTTTTGACCTTGAAATTTAATAGTTGCACACACCCTAGGATATGTAGGTTTTGAGACAACGTTTAGGGCGTCAGTATGCAAATATTTACAAAACTTCCAGCTGGGTATCTCGAATTCCGAGGTGATTTCGTATATGATTGGACTAATAGATAAAACTGATATTGAGGGTAGACCTATAATAATAATAATTTAACGAAATCTTTACGGTTTGTGCTACTATGTCATGAGAACATCTCCGTTTACGGGGAATAATACCATTAGCTAAGTTTTGAACTATTGTGACTGTGATCATGGTTCTACTGTTTTCCAAAAGGCTCGAATTGTAGTTTACTGGAGCAAGAACAACCGGGATATTAGGTTAATGGTACCTAAGCATTTAATCTACTATATAAAAATAAGTCGTGTTTTCCTCCCTGACGATATAACTCCAGAACGCACGAACCGATTTGGCCAATTCTTTTTTTTAAATGTTCGAGAAAGTGTGGAAAAAATTAGTGTAACATTCTAAAAAACTAAAAAATCGTTGTCCCATACAAATTTTATCAACTCGAAAAAACAGTAAGCGCCGCAATATTTCATACATCTTTTTTTTTTTTTGAAAAATAAGTATTTTATAAAGCTGTTTGGTTTCAGGTTACAGAGGATTGGATGTTTTTCGTGGGCCCCGGCGAGCTAGTCAAACTAAGTGGCTGCATGAATAGTCAACGATACTTTGGCATACTGAAGGACGTAATGCTGCCATTGGCGTGTGTCGCATATCTTGTCGGTTAAGCAACCTTGTCCAGAATAACAGTTCTACCCATAAGTCTCGAGTTCATTCAATTATTTTATCAATATTTCAAAAGTTACGGTGGGGGGGACATCTTAAATTTTAACTTTGTATTAGATTATCTCAAGACTGCGAGGTTTGATCGACATAGTTAACTTTTTTTGTTCCATTTTTAAAGACCTTTTCAACGATACCTCACACGTTGGGGATTGTCCAATTTAATTTTTTAAACTTACCTTTCGATAAGTTGGTTGAGTTGCATTAAAAATAGTTATCCAATATACCGAGTTCGCTATAAATTTTATTGAAAGTACTCACTTTGAGGTATAATACCAAATTTTTTTCTGAATTATTTTAGTGATATTTCAAAATTTACGGCGGGGGAGACGTGAAATTATTTTTTTTGACTTTGTCTTAGATTATCTCAAGACCGAGGGATTCGATCGACATAGTTTCAAAGCATTTTTGTTGCGTTTTAAAAAACCTTATCAACGATACCCCACACGTTGGGGTTAATCCAAATTGATTTTTTAAATAGGTCAGGTTTTTTGTTTCGTTTTTTGGGAGGGGGCCTAAAAAATTTTTTTTTCATAATTTTAAAAACCAACTTTTGGAACTTCAATATCTATCTCTCCTCCATTGAGGATAGAACCTATAGAAGTCATCTTGGTTGTTCGGAAATTATTCCGCAAAACAATTGAAGTGATCGCTGTGCTCTTATTGGCCGGTCCAAGATCGCGCGTAACGCTAGTGCCTTTTTCTCTACGGTTATTGGCTCTGTACAGTTTCTGTGACAGTGACGGTGACGTTTAGTATGTTGAAATCAACAAACTATTTGCGGACCGGGGTTGCGAACATTGTTTCTCTATAGGTTCTATCCTCTATGCTCTCCTCCAAATTTCATGACAATCGGTGCTGTAGCGGTGGAGTAGGTAGAAGCGCGGACGGACTGACGGACGGACATGACGAAACTATAAGGGTTCCTTATGGATACGGAACCCTAAAAAAAGACTTTTTTTCATGTGACAGTGACTTAACCATCTGATTATTACCAAAAGGGTTACCAGTGCTTTTGTTCAAAGAGAGGGATGTAAATTGCTAAATGATAAGTTTAGCATGTTGGTTCTTTCTCAACGACAAAAATAATGGATACCTACATTTTAAAATGATCAAGCTTTGTAATTATTAATTCAAAATATTAAAAATACGGTTAGGTGGTAGGTAAATGGGATGATAGCAAGATTGTTAAACTCGATTAAAAAACACGATAGCTAGGTTAATAAAATACTTATTTTAATACTTTTTTCACAAACATTCAGTTTCTATTAAAAATGGCTTTCATAATCCACTAGCTCCCTCAATAAAAACGGTATACATAGTGCATTATTGTAATTGTCACAGCGTTGAAACTTCATTTTATTCTAGTATTGAGAGTAATAAAATTGTATAAACATTAATTCAAATATTGGTATAGTTAATGTTAGCATCGGGTCCATATCGGGTTGCATAAAGTTTGAAGTCATACATTTTATAAGCATACATATTTTTGTCATAATCATCATTAAGCATAACTAAAGTAAGCCATAAATTTTTATGCATAATGTTTTATGGCATACATTTGATTCGCATAAAACAATATACGCATACTTTATAATGGGCATACAGTATAAACGCATAAATTGGTTGTGCATAAAACATGCGAAGCATTATGTGCGATTCGCCATATTTGTTTTGCGCATAATAATTTTCATAATCTAGCCTAACTTAACCTACGTTAGTGGCCACGATTCGGTTCATGTGATGTCACAGTTCTAACCTAACCTAACCTACTTTTTTGGCCGCGATTTGGTTCATCCGAGGTCACAGTTCTAACCTAACCTAACTAACTTTTTTGGCCGCGATTCGGTTCATGCGAGGTCACAGTTCTAACCTAACCTAACCTATTTTTGGCCGTTAATCATCAATGTTATGGCTGGATAAATGTATGACAGCCATAATTATGACTGAAAATAATTATAATCATCCATTTTATGACAATTATAAATTATGTCATTCGTCATTATGGTAAAACCATTTATGGCTAAAAATAATTATGACAGGGAACATTATGACAATAGTACATTTTATGCCAAAAAAAATTATGAGTTTCAACTTTATGGTTAAAGTGTTATGACAATCGATTTTATGACAATGGTTTGTATGCGACTAGAAGGGCACCCGTTAGCATCGTCACGAATAGAAAGTGATTGCAATTTGATGTATAGTTACATAACAATATTTTAGTTAATAAAGGAATCTAATTATTTTCACATCGTTATGTGTGTTGTCTTTTTATTATTATTATTATCTTCATTAGATGATACCCTCCGCACCTCAGTCATATAAAAAAATCTTAAATAACAATATAAAATATTAATCTAATTATACTTATCGGTTGATCGAAGCAATTGTTTGAAAATTTAATATTCCAAAATGTACAATATTCATGACGAGGACAATACTCAAGAAACGAAATATACCTATCATACTAAGGTTGTTCTCAATACCAGTTCATAAAAACAACGCGAAGATGTAAATGTTGTATTGTATTGTATTATAATGACTCTTTATTGCACATATAAAACAATTACAAAAACAAGATACAGGATTACAGCTTCATGTACAAAGGCGAACTTATCCCCTAGGGGATCTCTGCCAGTTAACAGTGTTATTCTAAATTCAACCTTAATTCACACCATGATAATGGTAGATACTTTTTAAAAGTAAAATTAACGGTAGTGTGATAAATAAAGATAACTGAGCTAAAATGGAACATGGTTGAAATCGAAATTTTAACCATAATGTTTAGAAGTTAAGATCTTTATTAAAAAAAATCCATGTATGGTGTAATACGTTTAAAATTTTTGCCAGTATGGATAACAGAACCGTGGCTCAATGGTTTACGAATACAGTATCTTTGACGCTAACAGCACCGTACGGACGCGAACAGCATTACGCCAAAACGCCGTATTCCCGTCGAAAGTCGTCGCTTCGCGTCGACCGATCTTGGCCGAGCCAATTAACGTCTTGATCGTTCTTATTGTGTTGACATAAAGCTTTCCTTTAGGCGTGCCATGACAGATTCGTTAAAAATCAGTTGAGTTATAGGACAGAATCTGATTAGGTACGAATCTGTTGAGGTCAGATTTGCCATCAGTCAGTTTCTGAATAAAACAGTTTCGACATACGACTTATGATAATTATGGTAGTCATTTTCTTTTTAAACCAATTTCTGAGTACGTCAGATTCGTATAAAGTCCTGTGACAAAACAGTACTAAGTACGTCGGATTGGTAATAGGTTGGATTCGATCCTATGCAGTTTCTTGTCTCAACCGATTAGCAACGATTCGATTAAGTGACAGATTCTTTTAATGATGAATTCTGAAAATGACCCTTTCTGATTTTGTCAGATTTTATGTCATATTTTATTCCAAGAAAACCAGGTAATTTAGAGACAGTAAAAATTGCTACGAATTTCAACTACATTATACTAGCTCTGCTCGCGACTTCGTCCGCGCTAAAGTGTTGAATTAAAGCATTTCAAAAATATTTCATACTAAATTTGCGTCGCTCTTTTACCTCCTTAATTTATGTTTTTTTTTTAGATAATTTACACGTTTTTCAAGAGTTCTGAGAGTGAATCTTCCAGTGCTTGTTCAAGATAATTATCAGATGCCGTTTAATGTATAAGTTATGAATAGGTATCTAACGCGTTCGACGTAAAGGGCGAATTTTAAGAGGACTTTAGTTTAGTCTCAAAGTACTGCAAACAAGTGGTATGTATTTTTTTACCACATGCCTAGCTACCTGTGCAATATTTGAAAAAAAGAAAAGAAAAAAAATGTAGCTAGGTATATGTATTATATTATATTTTCCCTTTGATTGTACATTCGCCTGATGTACCCAGAAATTGACTGACATAATTATCTGATCTTCCCAGCAAAAACTCAAAATGACACACCAATATTCCGGATAAATGACTTTCTGACAAACTCAGAATCCGACATTATAAGAATCTGAAAAGCTATGAATTTGAGATCTGAATAACCTACCATCTTAGGAATTTGGATAACTTAAAACATGCCCTATTCATAATCGAACATACTCAGAATCTGAATTAAATAGAAAACGGCAACATTAGATTCACACATACTCCGATTCTAGCTTAAAACTCAACTGATTTAATACGAATCTGTAAAGCTTTTCCGTCCGCGTTTTGCCGAAAAGACGTCGACTAATGTGGGGAGACATTCGGGAGCTGCCATTAACCCAGCTAAAGTTAATCCCGTTGGGGGCTGCCATTAACCCAGCTAAAGTTTTTCTAGTGACGTGAATATAATTATTGAAGACTTGTAGATAATGTAGATGTTTAATGACGTCATAAAATACACTTATGAGTATGATCAAATTTTTGTTGAAAAGACCCCGTACCTAAAGTATGGAAAATGTGGTATTAGTCAAATATTATGAAATTGATATTATTATGGGGATCCCCTTGGAATGCATAATTTTATTTAGACTATTATTGTTTCGCATAACTGATTTGGCATAATTAATTTTGGCATAACAGTACTTTCGCATAATAATACTTTGGCCTAATACTTTTCTGGCATACTACGCTAATAGCATAATTTCATTTGGACTAATTTGTATTGGCCGAATACACATTACGCATACTATTGTTTAGCCTAATAATTATTTGGTATAAATGTCACTATGCATAATTTAAAAACTCAGATACTATGTAAGTATTTACTATTATTAGGTTAGGTTAGGTTAGTAATGATATCCAGGCGCGAAGCGCCAAAACATCGCGGAATAGTTCGCGGACCACCATCGACATCGATTTAGTTCCTAAATAATACATAAGTATGCATAGCATTGGTATGAATAGCAATAATTACTACGAGCCATTGGTACAAAACTTTACTATTTTTTGACATCATACGGTTATGCATATTGATATGATGCCATTTGATTATTATGCCTATTTATGCTTATGCTTATAGACATTAGTCTTAATGACAATTATGCTTCCTGTATTTATGTTTTATAATGTTATTAGTTAAAAAATATGCGTAGTGATGATTATGCAAAAAACAATTTCGGCGAAAAGTGTTATGCGAAACAATATTAGTCTAAAAAACTTTATGCCTTCCAATAGAGAACCATTATTATGTTATAGATGTCAGTGCCCTGAACAAAAGTCTGTATGGGTGCTACCACGGTTTCCGGGTCCCTTTCCTAGAGACTAATTTGGGAAAATTTTGTTTGGAAAATAATTTATGACAACATAAAACATTTGCTTTATAAGCATTTGCTAAATAAAATTTTGACAAAGGGAAATTTTGGGAAATGATGGTTTGACAAAATGAATAAAATGGGAAATGTAACTTTGCAAAAGATGCATTTGCGAAATAAAACTGTTGAGATAAGTTATTTGGGAAGTGATATTTGGGAAACATTATTTGCCAAACGGCAGTACTTTGCGCGCGCGGCGCCCGGGCTGCGGCGGCGGCCGCGGAGCCCCGCCGGTGTGCTCGCGTCGCACTCGTACTTGCCGGAGAGCGTGCGCGCGGATTCACAGCGCTGTGCGCCTAGTCACGTAGGCAATGCGTAGGCACTGCAACGGTCGCAACGGCTCGCAGACCGTGTAGATTTGGCGCCTAAGGGTCTCGCCACATTAGTCGACGCCTTTTCGGCAAAATGCGGGTAGAAAAAGCGTTATGTCAACGCAATAAGAGCGAACAAGATGTCAATCGGCTCGGCTCGTTCGACCGAGAATGGCCGGGCCACTTCACGTCTTGTTCGCCCTTATTGCGTTGACATAAAGCTTTTTCTACCCACATTTTGCCGAAAAGGCGTCGACTGGTTTGGTGAGACCCTAATGCAAATAACGGCCGGACGGACGGCGGGAACGGAACGATTGACGGTTTACGATAATTTTTATTTTCCTAATTTTTACGAACTGAAACTTTTCCTGCTTTTTGGCTTGGAAGGATAACCTATATAAGTATTAAAGAAACTTAAGTTAATATTGTATTTACTAAAATCTATTTTTGACTGTCCACCATAGTTCGATATAATATCATCACTATTATATTTAAAAGAATAAACATCGATATTAAGTTCTCTTATTATGCGCGCACTGGTATCCGGAGATTGGGATGGATCTACTTTTTTCTTTACATAGTTTTTCATCTTCCGCACCGCGTCCGGCACGTCGTACCGCATGTATTCTTGCCTCGCTAACTCGAGCAAATGTTTTCTCCACTGATTGTGCCTACCGTCCGAGGTAATGTTAAACCGCCTGACGTACTCGTCACGCATATTTAACTCCACCTCAGCTAGAGTACTGACGGGGATGTCATCATACCCCCGATTGACTATATGGTAGGCTTTACAAGTAAGTTTTAACAAACGATAATGCTCGCTACAATACTTGAAGGGTTTCGGGGTGTAATTTGGGCAAGGTCGTCCATAGGTATTAGCCGCGCACTTATTCACGTCTTTATACTTTAAATTATCTAAAATCCTATTCAGCGTACAGCGTATTGCAGTCGCTCCGGATGCGAACATTCTTACAAAAACATATTGATTTTATAAATAAATCCTGCACCGTTGATGACTAAATAGAGGATAGAGTAGTTTTATAGCTCATGCTAAAAAACACATACCTACTTAAGCGGCAATTATCATAGAGATAGAGAGGATGGATGAAAGAAGACTGACAAAACAAGTCTATACGGGGAATGTGGATGGGTGCAGTGGGAGGGGCAGACCTAGACGGACGTTCCGTGACCAAATCGCGGACGTTTTAGAAACAGATCAGGTCAAGAGTACCCGAAACCGACGAGCATGTATGAGGAGATTGATGAACGTGGATGAAGCAAAAGAGGTATGTCAGGATCGTAGCGAGTCGAAGTGGAACAAAGTAGTCTCTGCCTACCCCTGTGGGAAAGAGGCGTGACGATATGTATGTATCATTTTATTTGTCAATTAGCGGAGGATGTTTTCAACAACCTTTCTAAGAACAGCACACTTTCATTTTTCTTCGCTATTTTTTTTTTGTTGTAAAATATGCGCATTTAGTTTCCAACACCAACCGCCTTCTCAGAATAATATGTGCGACAATAACGCCCGCCCACGCGCCCGGCACCGGGCTGGGATCAGAACCAGCGTCACTTGAACCGCCGCCGGCATACTCGCTGCCTGCGTTCGATAGGCCAACTCTTACACTGGACTTCCGCGGCTATGTTAAAACTTAAGAGCGTGCACACAAAATTCGGTGATTTTGATGTTTTTCCAATGCTTTGGAAAGCTATAAATCCTTAAGTTTTTAAAGAAAAACTACTGTAACATATAAATAAACTCTTTTTCTAGGGATTAACGGAAAAAAATATTTTATTAGCAACACAGATTTCTTTTACTTAGCCAATTTGTTGAAGGGTTTTCACAAAAATACGCGTCAGAGCTGTCTTTCACTTGAAAATTTGCCATTAAAATTTACCATAAACGATATAAACTTGTTATTATCTGATAGACAATATAGTCTACTGGGGATTAACGGATTAACATCAATCAAATTATTGTTTTTTATTATTCAAATATCATTTTACATAATTTGAAAGTTGAACCATTACTTTATTTTTTTTCTCATTAATTTTAATGTAATTACAAATGAAACAATTTTATTGTAAATTTACAGAATATGTTTAGTCTAACCATATTTTTTTCATGGCTAAATATGAGTTAATTTACATTTCACGATTTTTTAAACATTGGTCCAAAACCACTAAGGTCAGGTGGGGGAAGAGAAACGCAGGGATAAGAGGGCTCTACAGACCATAATCACTCATAACTCGACGAGTTATGGTCTGTGGTGCCTCTTACCCCTGCCCTGCCCCTGAATTTCTCTTCCCCCACCTGATCTTATATTACGTTCGTAAAAAATGTGTGCGCCCTCTTAACATCGTGCACACTCCTACAACCTGCTACAGAACTGAATGTCCCCCAGAGACAGATTGCAGTTATACTAACTAATAAAAAAAAAACTATTCCTGGCATTATCCTGATTAATAAAAATACGCAACATCCAATACTTTCGTTCTAAAATGAAACAAAAAGTTCTTAAACCTTACTCGAAGTGGTGACAAATGTTACCACGTCGATCTCACTTTGACATTCACTAGTGTCTGAAGGTGTTGCTTGTGTAAATTATATTTTTTTCTAATCACAATTAACAACGTTGTCGGTTTTTATCGTCGATATTCTTTGCTTCAACTTTATTTTGTATCAAAACCAGGATTTTTGAAAAGTGAGTGTATACCATTGTAACTACCGTTGTCAATTTAAGGGTAAACCAGGATAAACGAAGAAAGTAAAGAGATGGCTTAAAAAAGTATAAGGTCTATTGGACCCGCAAATCTAATTTTACCACTAAATGTAGTATCATTGATGTAAATAACAAACAAAATGAAACAAATGTCCTGCTTGAAGTTTGAGCGCTCAAAGTAAAAAAAAAACAAGCGCATGCTTACCTAAAATAACGGAAATTATGGTAAATTCTTGTGCAATATCCGTAAGAATAACTGTTCTTTATAAAAATAATGTCGCAGAAGACAAGCACGTCGCGAATATGTAATTCCAGAAGAAGAAGAATAAATCCAGGGAAAATAAAAGTATGTAATTTGCGTAATATAAAATTACTCGCAAACAGAATTAGTAGAATAAATAGGTCCGGAACAATTTGTAACTGTCACTTCGCTACAGTTCTACTAGCACTTAGCTGCCGGTGGTCATCGATGATGTATTGACGAGTTTCCTTCGGCACAGATGGAAACCTCCTCACTGACTTCTGACAACCTCTGCGTTGCCTAGTCTTGGCCCGGATCTTGACCTATTTACAATAGAATAAGAACAAAAAGTTGTTTCCAATCAAAGAACGGGAACCGGGAACGACGTTGTATGTTGTATATAGGTAGAGCTAACAATGTTTTTTTACAGGCAGCTATAGACTCACGAAATCGGGAACTAATGACATCATTTTAAAAGTATGAACATTTAAACGAAAGCAAAGGCGACATAAGCATCTCACTAAATCGACTGTTCAGCATTCTAAGTCTCCATTGACATCTAACACAACAGTCTTTTATTTACATAATCGTCGCTGTTCCTACAGAAGTTGCTTTGTGTTTTTAACCAATTTTTCAGCGTACACAAACAAGTGATTACCTCTACATATTACATTGACCATATATTGAAAGTTAGTTTTTTTTTGTACTTGTGATTTTGTCCATGAAATGATAATAGTTTTAAACAGATATAGTGAAAACGGAATAATTCTATACGCACAGAAAAACAGAATTTTGTTACATACCGGTAAATATTTAAGCCCCCTCGTACTAAAATATCGCTATGTGCCGAAAAACACATCATATCGAAAGCGAACGACACGATCGAATCAGTTCAAGTAATTCGCTATGCGTGCTCTGATAGACACTATACAATATATCGGACCCAATTTTCGCGTGATATGAATATGAAACGGCCCTGCTATGTGATTAGTTACACTATTTTTAAGGGAACATTTTGACAAACAAACTTCACATGGTTATGTTGAAAATTTTACGGATAACACGCGAAGAGAGCGGAAGCGCGCAGTTCGCGCTTGGCTGCAGCAGCCGCCGCGGCTCCTAGATGAAGGGCTACGAATTAGTCCGAAACATGTCGAGCTAAACTCGATTTAATGAACGTGAGTTATCCGTTAAATTTTCAACATGAATGAGTCTCACGGTAGTTTAATGTTCAATATTTCACATGATTACTTTACCACATGCAGAAATAGTAAAGGTAGCTCCACGCCGTTTTTAGAGCATACGTATATGGACGTAAGGTTCAAAATGGCATAAAAAGCCAAAAATCGAAAAAATGCACATAGCGACTTTTGTAGGAACAGCGACGATATTTTTTTTTCAAACTGAACACCGAAATAGCGAGATTGTACCAAAGAAGTCTAAAACTAAATATGGCGATGTATAAAAATGTCCACTTGTATTATTTGCGCGTATTTAATTTTGAGTATCTAAATTTGACAAAATATAAAGTTACTTAAATGCATAGTTTTAATTTAAGAACTAGATGCTACGAGGGGATGGATACGAAGGGGTTCCGTATATTGTATTTTTTATAATCCTGGAGCTATGAAAAGAAAGTAGTCATTTTTATATTCAAACTAGATTTAGACTTACAAGGAAGGGTGCCCAACTGTCCACCTCCAATTTGATTTATTTTGATTTATGTTATAGAGCAGTCCAAAATATCGGACACATATTTTTTTTTAGCAGCCCAAACTCAGCCTGTTAGGAGAAAATGGCCTTCAAAGTGCTGAAAATTGACCAAACCTACTAATTTCCATAGTGAGATTGGTTAAAACAAGTAATAATTAATTACTGGTTCCGTTATTACGCTAAAGAACATGAATAAAAAATAGAGGGGTGTTTCGGCATTTCACCACAAACTCGCTTTTTATGTAAAAAAAAACATGTCAAAGTTTCACAAATTTCGCAGCTACACTCACTTTCTTAAGGTATTTTTTTAGCTTGAAAAGTTCTTGGGTCATGATCTCATGCCTAATGGTCATGAATAGACAATAAAAAAAATCAATAAGAAAACAATTGGCAGTCTGATCTCTTAAAAAAAATTTAATATTAATGTCAATTTAATTATAATTTCAACCTGACTTAAAATGACAATGACATGGATGACTTAAATACTCCAAACATTACGGCTGGGTAAGGCCGTAGATTTTCCCACTTTTTTCATGACCAGTGTGGTTCATACTAATATCGTATTTTTTTTTACCTTTTTATCAACTTCGGTATTTTTATCCTGTAGAATTGTATTTGAGGTAAAAACAACTTTTATGAATTAACTGCAACTAAATTAGTTTTCTTATTAGAATATTATTAGGAACTTAGAAACTTAGAATATTATTAGGTGTCATTTTTGAATAGTCACATTTAGAGATAGGTCTGTTTTGATCTAGCCGTGCGAAATATTATTGAAATAAATGTGGGTAAATGTTAGTTTGGTTTATATGAATGAATGACTAGTTAAACAGACTACCGCCTCCAATATACGCTCAATGTATGTGTATGCTCATTTTTGTTATCATTAGCAACTTGCCGGCTGGCCCAATGGTTAGCCATGCTCTTCAACTTTTCCGAAGTCTAAGGTTCGCGTCCCAAATTATATTTGTCATTTTTTATGTTTATTTTATTATTCAGTATGCATTTATTTCCTTAGATTGGGATATCAATCCTTACTAATATTATAAGTCAGAAAGTGAGTTTGTTTGTTT
>BHDV01069888.1:19523-33570 GCA_005406045.1 Adoxophyes honmai | reverse complement strand
GATTTATAAAGTGTACGTTTAAATAAAAAGACACGTCAAGATTGTTTACATTGTTTTAACTACCTAAACCGATAAGGTATAGCTTCTCGTGACGGCGTATGTGGCTATGGCTGGTGGCCCGTGTGATTCTTGCCGGGACAAATTTCGTTCACGGGCAACACAAGCAAAGCACTGTATCCACTGTATCCTCGTCATTTCTTGTTTGTCACATAAAAGACAAATACGTGTACAGTATTCCTAAGAAAATATGTCACATCGGCTGTTACCGTCTGCGCTGAGAAGCGCGGAGCACTCTTTGTTTGATACTGTACAGTATTTAAATTTTCTTTTCATAATGCAATTAGTGGCTCCTAGACTTCCAAAATTAAGCTTGATATGCTAAACTACATTACCTCGGCTATAACTTCATTAGTAAACAACAATGTCCACAGGTGGAGGCGCTCCAGAACGTCCGCGTCATCCAAGTGGCGTGCGGCTCGCGCGACGCCCAGACCCTAGCGCTCACCGCCTGCGGGAAGGTCTTCTCGTGGGGGGACGGCGACTTTGGTAAATTAGGTAATAATCGAACCATTCGAGGGCCGTAATGCGCTTGTGTGATTGGCTTTTGCTGTAAAATAAAAAGGTAGTACGGAGTGAGGTACGAAAGCGGAAGGGTGGTGTTAGAGTATGCGCCATACTGTTCTTTCCAGTTTTGCAGTCAACCTGAAGTAACGTGGACGGCATTATATGTATTTCATTTGTTTGATATTCATTAGATGATGGTGAAACAGGTCTGTGGATAACAAGTTAATAAGCCGTCGTTTTAATAGGTACATGTGAACAAAATACTAGAATGACTTGAGAAAAAGCCATGGTAGCCTAGCTGTTTCACCTGTGTCCTTTCGCGCATAGGGTCGTGGCTTCGAATCCCAGGCACGCACCTCTGATTTTTTCGGAATTTATGTGCGAAGTCGAATTCGATCGATTCAATCGAACCACGAGCTATACGGACAGTCTTGAAGTAATTAATAGAATTAATCCCAAAATAAAACACTACTTTGATTTTTCTTTAGTGTCTCTCTTCTACCACCCACTCCGATAGAAAACCTAAGCTACCTATTCTATTCTTCTAAAATTGTATTGAGAAAATCTCGGTGTAATACGGCCCTTTGGAGCATCGCACTTTCACTATGTCCTTTATGGCACTGCTTTTGTGAGATCGGCTCGGCTGGCTTGGCAATGCACACGAGTCTGTGGGCCATTCTATATAAAAAAAAAACTTTTTTTTTTCTGATCCTATTTGGTAAAATTGGATTGAAAAGGATTGAAAAGTTGGGGATCATTTTTTCTCCCAAGATTCCGAGTATGTAAAACAAACGTTTAGTCAAATTGAGAAAAAAATGTTTTTTTTTATAAAATTTTCCCCTTTTAATAGTCCATTTCTTATAGTCTGGGTACGGTGATACTTCTTGTTTTTTCCATTCCACGCACCAAATATAACGTTCCTTATACAAATCTTAATCTTAGCATACCTAATCCAAATTCACAAAAAAATATGTAATTTACATCGCCCCAGCTCTATAGTTGCTTAATGCCATGTGTCACCGTATCCAAAGACTGTGAAAGAACTGTACTGCCCAATACAACCCGTCGCCTTCTGACCCGTCTAGTTAGACAGTGACGGGTATAGTCTATACATAGAGCGCGTGGCACGAGCCCTACCGCGCCTTGCTGGTTGCTGTTGTGTTTGTCAGTGTTGTAAGTGGTATTGTTGTTTTTTGTGATTGCAAGCGTTTGTTAATGTTGTTGCTGAATTGTTTTTTTTTTAAGTGTTCTGACTATACTAGAGACCGATAGGTACTTAAAAGATGGTAACCAATCTTGACGTGTCTTTTTATTTTAACATACACTTTATAAATCAAAATCTTTACATTTTACAATTTAGGTATGAAAAAATCATTTACTTTCTTAATTGAATTGTATATTGTAACGATTTTCATTTTTAGACTGTGTATTTCAATAAAAAGACATGTCAAGATTGTTTACCATCTTTTAAGTACCTATTGGTCTATAGTATAGTCAAAAGTTAAGAACACTAATAAGTCCTTGTTGTATACAATGTTTTATTCACTTTAGGAACTATTATTTTGCTTGGCCTATTTATTTATCTGCCTTAGTGTTCATCTTCAGCTTTTCACTGTATTTTATAATTAATCTTCAAGAACCCACAATAGAACCCTTTCCAGCTATAAGCCCTAACGAATCTCTGACAACAGCAGCTAAAGCTCGCTGCGATTCTTTTGCCTAGGGTTAGAAGCAGACCTGTACGTTTAGCAGGTCAAGTAAATACTTAGGGTGTATACATAAAGAAACGGGTCTCCTGCGGGTTGCTACCGACCGTTGCACGGTCAACTTGGATAGGGAAAATAAAATGGAACCTGTTTCTTTATAAGCGAGCGCCTAAGTAAATATATAAATACTAGCTTTTGCCCGCGGCTCTTGCTCGCGTTAAATTCGGGGTATCACAGAAGAGATAGCACACATACCAATTTTATAGCTTTCTACATTGAAAACTTCCACTCCTCACTTTAGGGAAATGGGGGGTTTTGAAGAGACAAAATGTAGCCTATGTCACTCTCCATGCCCTAAACTATTTCTACCTAAAAAATCACGTCAATCCATCGCTCCGTTTAGCCGTGAAAGAAGGACAAACAAACAAACACACTTTCACATTTATATATTGGTACGGATTATACCTGCACCGGTTGGTACCGATCCGCACAGATTTGTATGTCCCGTAAATTTGTTTCGTTATGTAAGCACCCTTACAGATATAAAGCTAGCCTAACCAGAAGAGGCGAAAAGTGACTGTTGAGATGGTTACACAAGCACTGAGCCTTCGGAGCATTGGTTCTAGGACGTGGTGGAAGTGACGGCTGCGCTGTGCCGATGAACATCGAGCGTCTGAACACCCTCGGCGTGGTCCAGGTCGAGTGTGGCGCTCAGTTCAGTCTGGCCCTGACGAGGGACGGAGAGGTAAGTTAAAGTTAACTCTTCTTCTTTGTATTTTGTGTTTTTTTCCTTTTGTACAATAAAGTGTTTACTTACTTACAGTATTACCAAACAAAGAATGCTCCACGATGTACCTGCGCAATAGATCAGTTTTGTGGCGCGGCAAACTTCGATCTACCAATAATAAAAGAGATTTTTTCGCGCGCTGAACAGTTGCGTTGTGATTGGTTATTGATTGAAGTCTCAGACAGATGAGTCATGACAGATGTCTAGCACCCCAGCGCCAAATGTGTCGAGTAGCCGAACTAAAGTGTCTGCATAGCAAGCAAAATTGTGCCCAGAGTATTTGTAAATAAAGTTCAATATAAATAAATTACTCGTTCGGCTACTCTCGGATATCGTTCTGCGCTTCTCGGCGCAGACGGTAACAGCCGATGTGACTTATTTTCTTGGGAAAGCTGTACTTACTTACAATTCTAAGAAAGGCCGAAAAGTTACCGTAGATATTTACCCAGTTGTCGTGTACGCTTGAAAACCCCTGTATAATATTTCCAGGTGTGGACATGGGGTAAAGGCGACTACTTCCGCCTCGGCCATGGTTGCGATATCCACGTGCGCCGGCCCACCATAGTGGAGGCCTTGCGGGGCCAGCGGATCGTGCACGTCGCTGTTGGCGCGCTGCACTGCCTCGCTGTCACTAGCGAGAACCAGGTGATTGTTAAGCTAGGAATACACATCCCTGTAGCTGGCACATTTTTGTGCAAGTAGCATGTACGCATGCAAGTTACTTGCATAAAAAAGTGCCAGTTATAGGCATGTGTATTCCTAGCCATAGAGATTAACGTCCCCCGTCTAGGTGTATACATGGGGTAAGGGCGACTACTTAAAGTCCCCCCGTGCAGGTGTAGACATGGGGGCAACAAGGGCGACTACTTCAGACACTTCAGCCTACCATAGTGGAGGCTTTGCGGGGCCAGCGGATCGTGCACGTCGCTGTTGGCGCGCTGCACTGCCTTGCTGTCACTAGCGAGAACCAGGTGATTGTTAGTGACGCGAGATGAGACGCGTCATTTTCTGACTCTTTTAGTTAGACAGTAGCGCAGTAACTCGCGTTTAACCCACACACGTTCGAAATAGGCTATCGCTCTTTTTCGGATGATTTTTTAGGAAATCAAGCAAAAAAAAATTAACTACAAAGGCCAGCTTTACATCTGTAAGATTAATTTACGTAAGTAGGGACACAGCTTAAAGTTAGATTGATATAGTAATACTCATCTCTCTTTTTAACCGACTTCAAAAAGGAGGAGGTTCTCAATTCGACCTAATTTTTTTTTATTTATTTTTTTGTGTGTATGTTACTCGATATCTCGAAAACCCGTGGACCGATTTTCAAATATTTTTTTTTAATCGAAAGGGTATAACTCGAAATTGGTCCCATTGGCACGAAACCAGGATCTGATGATGGAATCTTGGAGAAATCGAGGGAACTCTTCAAATTTTATATGGAGATGTACGGCGTATTCGGTAATTTGTTGATGAAGTTAAGATTTTACATTCAGTAAACAGAATACTTTTAAAATATTACTAATTTGAAGTCGGTTTTTTTTGTTTAAAATTATTAACAGCTGTGTCCCTTACTTACGTAATTGAAGAGCTGTGAGTGCCACAAAAGCCGTCACTAGAAGCTAGACGCAGCTACAAAAGTAGTCGAAGCGCGACAGCTACTTGTTTAGTTTAGACAGCCGTTTAATGGCCGGTGCGGGCCAAAAAGCGAGCCGCGACGGTTGTAGCGTGTTGCGATCACGATCACCGGCGTCAATCGTGCCCGGCGAAACCATATAAAATGTATGAAATCTACAGGAAATATACATGTGGCGGCGGTTTTTGGCTGTGGCCGGTGGCCTGAAGTGCGCGGACCCTTACAGTTGTAATTGTGTACAGTTTAGGGAAAGTGCATCCCCCCCGCATTTTACCCCGTTTATTTTACGGGCTTTGGTGCTTGCAGGTCTGGGCGTGGGGCGACAACGACCACGGCCAGCAGGGCAACGGCACGACGTGCGTGAACCGGCGGCCGGCGCTGGTGGCCGGAGTGGAGGGCGTGCAGCGCGCCGCCGCCGGCTCGTCGCACTCGGCGGCGTGGTCGCTGCGGCCGGCCCGCGAGGCCGACAACGTACAGGAGCCGCTGGTGTTCCCCGTGCTGCGGGACCCGCTTGGCGCCACCGCGCTCGGTCAGTGCTATACAGTAGCGCGGGGCCGCCGTACGTCACCAGGCGGCTGTAACACTCGCCGCGTGGTGGCTGCGGCCGGCGCGATTACCAAAAAATATTGTTCACGTCTTTTGACGTGACAACGTCTTATAATTCGATGAAGCCGGCTGTACGAACGAAAAAACATGACGTTTGCGGCGTTACCTCGATCTGAGGCGTCCCATTAAACCAATTACGTTGCAGAAAGTTTATCAGAATTTCAACTTCATTTCTCAACCTTCGATAGCTCAGTTGGTAGAGCCGTGGACTGTAGAGGTATTCCACGGTCACTGGTTCAAATCCGGTTTGAAAGAGTTCTTTTTGTATTTTTTTTTTAATGCGTGCTATAAAATATGTTAATTTTATTATAATATTGAATGAATATACTGTAGTAATTCATTCAAAATAAAATTAAAAAATTTCTTTTGAAAAACTAGCTGGCCCGGCGAACTTCGTTCCGCCTTAACCTATTTTTTTTTCGCAAGATTCCCAAATTTTCTCACCGTTAAACGTTTCATGGACTACGTCAAAAATTTCAAAACTAAAATAGACTGAATTCGCACCGATTCAGACTTGAGAGGCTGGAATCTGAACCTCCGTTTGAGAGGCTGCAGGTCGAACCGCTGGGCTTTGGAGGGCTTGAATTCTTCAAAAACATGGTTCGAATTCCAATTTTTAAAGACAATTCATGTGGTGGCAGTTAAAAACTCCTAGGGATAATGGACTACGTCTTCGATGTTACTCAGAATATTATGGTGCCGTCAAACCGTTCATTCTTCATTCCGCCTTCGAAAGATTTTTTATTTCGCAGGATTCCCAAAGTTTCTCGCTGTTTAAACCATCCCTGGACTACGACAAACATGCGTTCATACATAACATAACCGTCACGCCTTATTCCCTGCAGGGTAGGCAGAGACAACAGAGCGCCATTTGCTCCTATTCTGACATAATTCTCTCGCTTCACTCACAGTCATCACTCTCCTCATACACGCTCGACGGTTTCGGATACTCCTAGTTTGGCCACCCTTTAAAATAAAAAAAAAATAAAAACCAAAATCAGCTAAATCGGTCTCATCAGACTCATCATCATTATCATCATTTCAGGCATAAGACGTCACCTGCTGAATACAGGCCTTTAGACTTCCATGAGTACCTACAGTCGAACCAACTGATTCCTGACCCATCATCGAATACATACCACTTTGTTCCACTTGCTACGATCCTGACATATTTCTTTTGCTTCATCCACATTCATTAGTCTCTTCATCATAGAACGTTGTCACAATAAACGTAACAAAGATTTTCTTTGTCGAGCAATGCAATTTCACTGACGTTTACTATAAATACGTTCTATGGGTGGATCAGGAATCAATTGGTTTAATGGTACCTGTTGGAAGTGACCTGCATAAAGCGTTTTCCGGCGACCTTTATCATGTTTTCTATCCATCTTTTAGGTGGACGTTCGACGCTGCGCTTGCTGGTCTGTGATCTCCACTCACTCTTCGTGCGATGTGGCCTACCCATTGCCATTTCAATTTGTTAATCCCGTGGGCTACATCGGTGACTTTAGTTCGCCTGCGAATCTCTCCATTTCTGATTCGAACGCGTAGAGACACCCTGAGCATAGCCCTTTCCATAGCTCGCTAAGCGATTTTGAGCTTTGAGATGAGGCCGATAGTGAAAGACCACGTTTCGGTGCAGTAAGGCGTCACTGCATCGGTATATTTGCAATAAGTAGCTCCGTCCCGTTGCATGTGTTTAATAAAAAAAAAATGATGTCTTTCGAATGGAATGTTCAAATTCAATAATTCAATTCAAAAAGTTATATAATTGTATTGAAGCAGACTTAAATAATGAAGTCATTTATTTTTCGTAGATATGTTTTGCAAAGTCGTAACCAATAGTCTTCGCAGCGCACGCGATGTAAGAGTTTTTGGTAATTTTTTCACACCTTGGTTTACAATATTGGAATTTTAGTATAGATTCCTAAGTTAATATAGCCTATGTTAACCCCGAAATAAGCCATTCACGCTCAAATGATGGATGTCTAAGTGGCTAGTCAAAATACTGTCGTAAGCTAGAAGATATAGACATAAAATTAGTTTGAATAATTTTTAAACCACGATCAAAGAAGGCGTAAAAAGGAACTGCCTGATCAATTTGTTTTCGTTCCACGCATCTACTATTTTAATTTCAATTCTTTTTTACGACTAAAAATTAAAAATGAACGTGGAATTATACGTGAAAAGGAAAACACAGAAGTGTCTCGTGTCATTCAGTAGATATTTTGACAGCGCCGTATCTTAGGGAATAAGGGCTAATTTACTAACAAAATGTAAGACATTATTATTACCTATTTTACTCGCAAAAAAGCGGTAGATGTATGAAAGTCTGCGGCGCTTCCGTCCTTCTTGAACAAAAGCAGAGACCATTTTAACAAAACGCGTAAGATGTATGAAATATTGCGGCGCTTACTGTTTTTTCGAGTTGATAAAATTTGTATGGGATAAAGATTTTTTCGTTTTTTTGTATGTTACACGAATTTTTTCGACATTTTCTCAACGTATTAACCTTCCCTGAACTTAAACGAACAGTTTAAAAAAAGAATTGGCCAAATTGGTCCAGCCGTTGTTGAGTTATGCGCTTACCAACACATTTTGCGACTTATTTTTATATATTAGATAGATAGAACCATTCTATCAGTATTTTCTTATGACGTTGTCACGTTCAACCATCGTCCGTAAGCCGATTTTACAGACAACCGATTTTTTTCTTTTATTTAACAAACAAGAAATGACGAGGACACTGTGCTCCGAAGTTTCGAGTGACGTCACTACGTCGTACAATTTTTGCCACGGCGTGACGTTACAGGCCCCTACTTTCTAAGTTTGATAATCTATACCTTTGTCGATATTTAATTATTTGGTAACGCAAAAAAAAACACGTGTCTTACATTTTTTCATAATTAACGGACTAATTCGAATGACATATTATTAACCACTGGGTTATGAAAATATGCTTGTGTACTAACACAAGCATATTTTCTTTCCTTTATAGAATCAAGGGCACCTTCGGTATGAATCAAAAAATTAAAATCCCAAAAAAATCTCTGACACTTGAAACTCTGATACTTTTTCTACGCTTAGTGTGGCGGTCACGGCAAGGATTTTTTTCGCGCATTTTTCTAAATGTTAAAAACAAATTAGCCTGTGTGGTTACTAAATCTGCCGTCCGCTTCTAGGCCTCTACTCCGAAGAGACGATGGTGGAGGAGCAGAAAGGTCCACTGCCTTCGTTGGCAGCCGCGGCGCTGGCGCTCGAACCGCCGGTCGCGGTCCAACATTCCCTATCACTCATACTGCTGGGACTGCATATCACTCAGGTACGGTTCATACTAGTTTACAGCTCATGACCATAGCCCGGAAAATCCATAGTAAAACAAAAGACTGTCGCAATCTAACTAGATTATGAAACATTTTTTTATCGATATCGAGTGAGTAATTGAAGCCTTACTGACACTGACTTTTTTGCAATAAGGGTGTTTGATTCTTTTTTTTGACAAGTTTTAAAATATTAGGGTACCGATGCCCACAGAAGGCAAAAGCTAGTCTAGCCAGAATTAATGATAACTTTTTAATTTCTGTCACCAGGCTCGCAGCTTGCTCGTGGAGTCTCTGCGAACGCACGAAGCGTGCGTTACCGGAGCGCCAGTAGGAACTCTGGAGACAGAAGACGAGGACACGGATACAGACGCGCGCACGGGTGGAGGGGAGGCGCCCGCCGACCGGGCCACTCTACAGGTACTGAGAATATCAGCTTATGATGTAAGTGCGGAAAATGTTATTAGCCATGAGCCAATGAGAGTTATCGCGGGAGCGAAGACGGCTTGACACTATTCAATTAACAAGTAAACAATAACGGAAGTGATATTCACACCGAGCTGTTTATGCCTTGTAATTGTTAATTTGAATTTCTAATATCAGACCTGCAAACTTGACTTCACTACTATAGTAGCTTACTATGTGCTTATTAGTACTCAAAAAGTCAATTCTTGCTAGTTTGACTTTGTAATTTGTTAACAATTCATAATAATCACTGGGTCACAAAATAGCTTTTAAATTATTGAGAAATTCACCTTCTAGGATGTTATGAACTTGTAGGACGAATGCCTTAATGAATGTACATTATGGGGGGTTCTTCACGTGATTTTTAGGGCTCCTGCGATAACGACGTGTGGTCATGAGGCTCGAGGCGTCTTCGCTCGCACACAAGCAATGATCAAAACTCGAAACAAATGTAATCGTCAATTCCACGAGTCACTATTATACCTACCAACTTAAAAATATGCTAGAAATGGCTACGTAACACGAAATAGTCACGGTTGTGTGTCTATGTAGCATTTCGGGTGCTCTGCCCACCCCATTCCACAATGCGGTCGCGATGTACGTATGTTTCATTTCAGAGCGGTGCCAGCAGCCCGCTAAGCGGCTCTGTATCTTCCCGCCACTCGGCCGTGATGTCATCGAGCGCGGTGTCAGTCGCCGCCGCCACCATGACAGTCCAACAGACGGACGCGCCCAAGGTAACACGCGCTCCGAGACCATACATTGCTTCTTCACGGTGCGTCGTAGTTTTATTAAACGTGACCAATGCAGCGATGAATAGTAAAACGCGTTTAAATTCGCGGCGGTTTGCCTTTTCTAGACAGGGCCTTAGGATTGAACGTGCTGATTACTCAGTGATAAGTGATTCTAAAAAGAGATCAAATCAAAAGTACCCTAAACCGAGAAGGATGAATGGAAATAAAGCGAGAGAAGTAAGTCAGAATGTCTCTGCCTACTCCGAAGGAAATAAGGCGTGACGTTTATGTAAGTATGTATGTTTATTTATAGTTTTTTTTTAGCTGCGTCGTTTCCGACTCTATCTAATTACTATGAATGCATATAGGCCATAAATCATCTAAACAGCTCTCAATTCAACCTCGCCCTTACATTAGGTAATCACCCTACAGATGGCGCTAGACGACTTCACGATGCAACTGGGCGAGACGGACGCGCGTGCGCTGGTCGATCTGCTCAAGCTCGCGTCCGCGGGCCGCATCCCGGACGCGAACAACGCTGTCAAGACTATAACCGACGTGCTTATGGGTGAGTGCTGTGTTGATAGTCGCTGGCGAGTTAGATGGCAAGGGTTTTTGCAGTGGGGATCGCGTTAACGTGGAAAAAGCGGTGCGCGAACTTAACCGTTTAGAAAAAGTTTTCCCATCTAGTGTGCGAGGGACTATTTTAAACTTAAAACAACTGTAAGATTCACTCATAGTGCAATGAAACGGGTCTACTCACAAGTTTATATCGAAATTAACTCTATTTTTTACAAGTTTAATAAGAAGGTTTTAGATTTAGTTTTAAAAAGATAGTCAAACATTAAATAGACTACATTTTCTGTAAATTTGTTTTTTTTTCAGATGGCAGGTTTTTATCGTAATAGGGCATTATAATAATTAATTTCATAATATATTGTAATCGAGAAACTCGTGTTAAGTAGATATTTTGTTACAATTGTTAAAATACATGTTAAAAATACCAAGTTAAAAACAAGTAAGTTTCTCCTTTCAGCCCTCTGCGCCCAGAAGCCGGCCGTGGCCGATATGATCATAGAGGTCTGCGTCTGCGAACTGGAGGAGGCCTGCGCGGGCCCGCAGCGGCAGCTTCCGCGGTCCGTCATGGTCGAGAGCCCGCACCCCTACCCGGATGACACGGATATATCCGGTGAGTGAGGATCACTACTACGACATATTTGGTCCTTACAGTCCTCTGTGCGTAGAAGCCGGCAGTCGCCGATATGATCATAGAGGTGTGTCATGGTCGAGAGCCCGCACCCCTACCCTGATGACACGGATATATCGGGTGAGTGAGGATCACTACTACTATTTGGTCCTTACAGTCCTCTGTGCGTAGAAGCCGGCAGTCGCCGATATGATCATAGATGTGTGTCATGGTCGAGAGCCCGCACCCCTACCCGGATGACACGGATATATCGGGTGAGTGTCAACCACGGAACTATTAGACCCAGTGGCGTAGCTAGGTAACCAAGGGCCCTGGGGCAAATTAAAAAAATGGGGCCCCACACCTATGTAAACTGATTACTGTGGCATAGCTAGCATGGCCCCCCCCCCCCCCTAGAATTCGATAGAAACGGTTCGGGGGCCCCCTGAGCTCGAGGGCCCCGGGGCACTGCCCCGCCTAGCCCCTTGGTAGCTACGCCCCTGATTAGACCCTTGCCTATTAAATTGACGATATACAGGCGTCCCACGAAATGGTGTCAAGCAAAAGTCCAGAGACCACCCTTATGGGTATCCGAATCACCCCCATTTATGTTATACATATTTTTATGGTTTACTAGTTAAAAATTTTTTCGTATAATTTTAATATACCTAGTTCCAGTAGAGATTAGGCCATGCACACAAGAACATGTTTTATAATGGCAGCGGAACTTTGATATAACTACGCTCATTCAATTCGTTCATTCACTTTTACGTAATAGGTTTTCGTGCATTTGTGTATGTGTAATTATTCAACCCCTGTGGAACTAGGTATGACAGAAATTTAAGAAACTCAATATTACCTACACAAGATTTTGATGTAATTGTGATTTTTTTTACAATCAGAGAAATCCAGAGTATGTATTTATTTAACTAAAAGAAAACATGTTTTTAAATCTCGTATGTTTTGTTTGACTTTCATGAATATGATTTTCTCAAACAGCATTTTGCTATCGTGGGTACTAACCCGAGCACTTTTATGAAGACGCCTACACCCAAAATGATCACGACAATGCTGATGATGATGTTGATCAGAGTCTCAATCCTATGCAATCCCAAACAGGCACAGTAAAGATCCCGGGCGCGCTCTCGCTCCGCGTCATGTTCGAGCCGGGCTGCTCGACGGAGCGGCGCAACGACCCGCTGACGATCATGGACGCGGCCGGCCGGACGGTCGCCACGCGCTCCGGACGGGACCCGTCCGACTGGGACGACGAGGTCACTGTCAATGGTCAGTCTAATACACACTAACTTAAACACTAAGCAAGAAAAAATAAAAAATATCCAACGGTCAGACTCTATACTTTAATATGAGACAGTTAACGGTCAAATCCTTACTTATTTTTAAGTAAAACCAAGATGTCGCCCCAAATTATGATGACGTTCGAAAAAGCATATTAAACAATAGTAAGTGTATTCCAGAGATAATTTCAAAGATATTATTTTCCGACTCTTATTCGTTTTGTGAAAGCGCAACTATAAGCTCACATAAGTCCATGTTGAATAAAATTTTGCTCCAATCCATGCAAAATATTGACTCACAACCCCCACAGCTACACGTTATCGCCGTGCCCGTGATGTTGCTCCTTCCACCTACAACGGCAATTTCTGCGGTCATAGTCGATGGCCTTGAAGTGGAACCTTCCTATTGTGATTGCCACTTTACACTTTTAAACTGAACTCTGCTGTAGTCATTTATCAATGGACTTCTCTCCTCGTTTCAGGCGACGAGCTGCGATGGCGGTTCAAGAGCGATGGTTCCGTGAACGGCTGGGGCTGGCGGTTCACCGCTCACCCCACGATACCGAAACTGGCGCTATACGTAAGTCACATACATACATACATAAATAAACACCCCATTCCCTGCGGGGTAGGCAGAGACAACAGAGTAATATATTATGTAAGTCACACCACTGTGTTTCCTCTATTGTTGTCACAACGGTCTAACAGGAAATAATACAACTTGAAGATGGCGCTTTGTACTGTCCATACTATGCCAGTGCTATCGTGTCGGGTTAGAATCTCTCTATTTCTTCCGTGATGATAGGTGTGTTTCAGGTGACGGGCTAGGCTAGTAACCTGCCCCTGTTGTACCTCTGTCATTTTCGTTTAAATCTAAAACTATGCTAAAATTGGCCAATATTCGTGAAATGATTTTGTCTTTGTCGCGTTTCGTGTGCTCTATCTATCCCATTTGGGAGCATAGGCATGACTGTATGTACAGGTAAATTAACTGTACCGACTATTTTTTAACGTGTCTTTGAAATGGCTTTTTATCGTGCTAATATTTATTTGAAACTGACTTAAATTAAATTTGGAGGTTTCGCACGCGGGTTAGACTACCCGTCACTTTCTGACGTCTCAAGTTTGACAGTGACAGGTATTTAGTGTCCACACTGTCCTTTGGCCATATGTCACGTTTTGAACCTGACCAATATGGTTCTTCCTCAGAGGCACAGCAAAGAAACCACCTTTCTTTTTTACATACATGGCTACGCAGTTCTAACTCGGCTATTCCGTTCCCCAGGAAACCGGTTCGGACCGGTTCGTGCTCTCCCGGCCTTCGGTCGAGCTGGCGTGGCGGCTGCTGGACGGGCCGCTGCTGGCCGCCATCTCCAACGACCACCAGCTGGCGCCGCGGCTGGCCCAGGCGCTGGCCATATGCGCGCAGATGGTCACGCTCTGTGAGTAGTGCTCTACATACGGCTTGGGCTTATAACTGTTACAGACGGACGGACGGACGGACGGACGGACGGACAGACGGACGGACAGACGGACAACAAAGTGATCCTATAAGGGTTCCGTTTTTTCCTTTTGAGGTACGGAACCCTAAAAAAGTGACAATCAATCCAACCGCAGTGACGGCGCAAGCGAGGCGCGACGTGGCGTGACGTCGTCCATTTTCGTTTATTTTTAGGGTTCCGTACCTCAAAAGGAAAAAACGGAACCCTTATAGGATCACTTTGTTGTCCGTCTGTCCGTCCGTCCGT
>BHDV01069888.1:0-17036 GCA_005406045.1 Adoxophyes honmai | reverse complement strand
GAGAAGTGATGGATCATAAAAAATCCGAGATCTCTTCTATGTCATTCCGAACTTAATGCGAGCGAAGCCGCGGGCAAAAGCTAGTGTTCCATATAGAAATAGAATGTTAATGGTACTTTCCCTCCATGTGGAATGGCCATGATGCGCCTGTACAACGAAATGCCCGGTTCAAGACGCGACGCATCTCGCAGAGATAAATCTGACTCGAAAACCAAAACTACAACAAGAGCTCACCCATTAACATTGACCAAAGACTCATTCTCCAATTCCTAGGAACTAGCGTGGCTCGCGTGCGGACTCCGCGTGGACTCGCGCGTCTGCCACGGCCCGGACTCGGCCCGCTGGGCCTGGTTCAAGCGCTACTGCCTCTGCCTACGCACAGCAGAAGCCCTCATACGGCGCTCGTCTCTCCCAATGCTCTTCCTAGTCGAAGTCAGGAAACGACTCGCCGATCTCGGAGTCTACACTACGGACGAATCCACGGAGCAATACTACCCGTGGGAGGAGGACAGCAAATACGCGTCAACTAGGACCGAACATTGGACGAACAAGTTCGTATTTTGAATTTTATTAAGGGGCTTCCAGACGTGCGACTATCGCGGCGTTCGTGTTTTGTCTTTATAATGCGGGGACAAGACGATGCCGTGAAATTGTTGCTAGTTTGGAAAGCCTGATCTGTTAATATAGAAGTTGTAATTTAAATAAATGATACGTACTGTTATTATAGAGTGCGATAAAAAGGACCAGTTGCATGTGATGTGAAATCACTATTTGCTCTAGGAAAGAAGTTAAAATTGTTGGAGACTAGAAATTTTGAAGTTATTGGAGCAATAGTGGCATAGATCTGGCCTTAATAGTAATTTAATATCCATATAACAGGAGCTTCATAATAAAATATCATTTTTTAATATGGACCTTATAACACACTTCACACAGTTTAATTTAATTTAATCTTCTATCAAAAATACTAATGTTGTCGACATACACATTTACTAAACTAAAAGTTGACACTGAATAATGACGTGCCATACGAGTAGCAATGGACATGAAACTCACTCAAATACAATAACCAACTGAAACTTCGGGCGCCGTCGTATCCCGAGTATTCCCGACGTCAGATCTACATTCAGCTCGCTTCACAGGAGGGAAGGCGACCGCTCGGACCTCCCGCCCCGGCTGCTAGTGACGAAGCCGGACGGCGCGATCGCGCCCTTCGCGTTCTACCCCTGGGAGGACAACACCCGCATAACGAGGCAGCACGACGAACAGCTGCTGCATTGGGTCAACAAGTTAGTGATTTTTTAAACAAAAACTACCGTGAGTATCAGTCGTAGTGAAATAGAACTGATCTACTCGCGTTTTTATATCGAGATTAGCTCGACTGTTTCGGCCCAATTGGTGACCCATCATCTGGAGCTACGCGTCACAGCGGCGGATAGACTCTATTTTATTCTAATGACACTTCAATTTAAATGAAAATTGGAGTCAGTCATCTCTTTCAGTTGAGTAGGGTAACCAAACTGGTTATAGTTATTTATTTAATTCTGATCATTACGTGGTTAAGTCTGACTACCTACTACATTTAAAAGCGTACATGCTTTATTAGGATCCCATTTGAATGCTTAACTAGGCCATATTACTTGTGATCACAAATTTAATTCCACCCTCTATTGCTCTTGAGTGACTCCAGACAGCTTAGCATAGCGAGGCGCTAGATAGACTATACCTGTCACTGTCTAACTCATAGTTTCTTAATCTCAGGTCGCGACCCAAATTGTCCCTGGTTGACAACATTTTTGTCACACACCAATTACAGTTGCAAAATTGTATCCTAGTATGTACAGATGGAACCGCATAAAATGTTTCTTTCATTAATTAATCGGGTCGCGGACTTCTAATATTTTTGAAATGCGGTTTGCCAGCCTAAAGGGTTATGAACCCCTGGTCTAACTGGAGACGTTAGAAAGTGACAGATTGTCTCATCATCATCAGCCTATATACGTCCCACTGCAGGGCACAGGCCTCCTTTCAGTATGAGAGGACAGATTGTCTATCCCGTGCTAAACCCGGTCGTAATATCTACCTTTATCCTAGACGTCCCGAGGACTGGGCCGGCTGGTGGGTGGGCAACCCGCGAGGCTGCGTCGTCTACGGCTGGGGCCACAACCACCGCGGCCAGCTGGGCGGCGTGGACGGGGCCAAGGTCCGCGGCCCGAGCGCCTGCAACAACCTGGCACTCCTCAACCCGGTCCAGCTGGTCGGCGGGGAGCAGACGTTGTTCGCCGTCACGCCTGATGGAAAAGTCTACGCCACCGGTAAGAGGAGACACTGTGAATAGACTAGTAGACTAAACTATTCAGGCCGTGGTCAGTGCCTGCAACAACCTGGCACTGCTCAACCCGGTGCAGCTGGTCGGCGGGGAGCAGACGCTGTTCGCGGTCACGCCTGATGGAAAAGTCTACGCCACCGGTAAGAGGAGACATTGTGAATAGACTAGTAGACTAAACTGTTCAGGCCGTCGTCAGCGCCTGCAACAACTTAGCACTGCTCAACCCGGTCCATCTGGTCGGCGGGGAGCAGACGCTGTTCGCCGTCACGCCTGATGGAAAAGTCTACGCCACCGGTAAGAGGAGACATTGTGAATAGACTAGTAGTCTAAACTATTCAGGCCGTGGTCAGTGCCTGCAACAACCTGGCACTCCTCAACCCGGTCCAGCTGGTCGGCGGGGAGCAGACGCTGTTCGCGGTCACGCCTGATGGAAAAGTCTACGCCACCGGTAAGCGAAGACACTGTGAATAGACTAGAAGACTGAAAGAAACTACAGAGCTGAGAGACTGTACAGAGCCAATAACCATAGAGGAAAAAGCCACTAGTGTTACGCGCGATCTTGTGCTAGCCAATAAAAGCACAGCGATCGCCGCGATGGTTTGGCGGACTAGTCTCCGAACAATCAAAATGACATTGTCATTCTAGTTCTCCTAGAAACGTAAAGTAGTCGATGGTAGACATTATTATCATATCTGATTAATTACCCTGAAATTGCTAAATGTGGCACTGGATTTTTGAATTCATGTGCTCTGCCTACCCCTCTTGGGAATACAGGCGTGAGAATATGTATGTATGTATGTAGACATTATTTATGACATTGACTAACTGATAAAATATTGCCTCTAAATAGCGAAAGTTTGCTACACGATATTCAACCTTAGGTGGGTCGCAAATTAAAGCTCGTGACTGTACGTGTTTGGATGATACAGCCCATCAGCTTCGTTGTGTATTTGAAAATACTTTATTTTTTAGGGTACGGCGCTGGCGGCCGCTTAGGCATCGGCGGTACGGACTCTGTCTCGCAACCTACGCTATTGTCATCCATTCAGCATGTGTTCATAACTAAGGTGAGAAGAAAGCTCACCTTTTATAAAGGTAGACTGTCAAAGTACGATTAGATGGGATCGCTAAGTACTGATAGCTCCATAGATTTACAGAATACGCTTTGCATATTAAGACTCTACTCTCGGTAATTGTTCTCATAATCGGTCACTAATTCACGCAAATTTCATGTCATGAAATGATTGCATCTGTTTAAAAATAGTACGTGAAATAAAACACGAAACGCGGTAAAGTACTATGCGGTCGGTTTATATATTATTTGTAAAGACAAATAATTACTTACAGACAAATTCAATTTCATTTGTCTGCACACTACCGCTGATATCGCAGATAGCCGCCGATGATGAGCCTAATACCTTTCTAAACGCAGTTAATTATAGAACATGAAATCGGCACTGTCACGATATGGATTATTGCTATATTGCTAACTGCAAAATCAGCCTCTAGTGGGACCAGGCTTTATTTTTCATTTTATCACAAGATCAAAAGTCCGTAAGTTAATCAATAAAATCGATAATCCACTTTTACAATCGATGATCGTATGACCTCACATCCTTTGTCTTCCGTGTCAAAAAAAAAAGTTGTGTTATCCGTTTCAGGTGGCTTGCAACTCTGGCGGCAAGCATTGCTTGGCGCTCTCGTCCGACGGCGACGTGTACAGCTGGGGCGAAGGCGAAGACGGCAAACTTGGCCACGGGAACCGAGTGTACGATGTGTTGTAACTAGATTTATATGCATTTTTAACTAATTACTTGACTAAATTGACTACATTATAAAATCGAAGTCGTTACTTATTTTTAAGGCAAATGCAAAATATTTTTTACTACACTGGAAAACGATTCAGTAACTTAATTTACTTGTACCTAACGTTCAAAAATTCAGTACGTAAAAATCCGTCAGTTTTAGGTCAGAGTCAAATGAACGGGGTTCAGCCCACCAGTCGAGGGTTCTATACTTCTAAAAGAAAAAAAGGAACCCTTGTTGAATCAGTGAAGCTTTTAATCAAACCAGTTAACGCTATAAAAATTCCCATACTTACCTACATGTGCAAAAGGAACAAATACATCCAATAATGAAATTTGTCATGAAGAAATGTTCTTTGATTACTAACTTATTTTTGCATTGAATATCCTGATCGATGTATACAGCCAACGACAGTAAAATTCGTATAAATCCATCATCCTTAATGCTACATTTTTTCTTCACAATTACTAAAATTGTACTATACGTAACTCCTGCGCAACACCAACTCTCATTCAACCCTCAACAGGAGCTACGACAGGCCGCGTCTCATCCCGTCCCTGTCCGGCATGGAGGTGGTCCAGATAGCGTGCGGCGGGGCCCACTCGGCCTGCCTCACCGCCCGCGGCCGCATCTACACCTGGGGCAAGGGCCGCTACGGCCGCCTCGGCCACGGGGACTCGGAGGACCAACTCGTGCCCAAGATGGTCAGTAACCATAGCTGTTAAGACCAACTGTCAAGCCCCAACAGGAGCTACGACAGGCGCCGTCTCATCCCCTCTCTTTCCGGCATGGAGGTAGTCCAGACGGAGGACCAACTCGTGCCCAAGATGGTCAGTAACTATAGCTGTTAAGACCAACTCTCAACCCTCAACAGGAGCTACGACAGGCGCCGTCTCATCCCGTCTCTTTCCGGCATGGAGGTAGTCCAGATAGCGTGCGGCGACTATAAATAGAGGACAGAACCTATAGAAAAACAATGTTGGCCACCCAGGTCCGAAATAGTTTGTTGATTTCAACTTATAACGTCACCGTCACTGTCACAGAAACTGTACAGAGCCAATAACCGTAGAGAAAAAGGCACTAGCGTCACGCGCGATCTTGGGCCGGCCAATAAGAGCACAGCGATCGCTTCAATTGTTTGGCGGAATCTTTTCCGAACAGCCAAAATGACATTAGTACTCTACTGGTTCTGTCCTCTATGGCGGCGGCGCCCGCGGCCGCATCTACACCTGGGGCAAGGGCCGCTACGGCCGCCTGGGCCACGGCGACTCGGAGGATCAACTCGTGCCTAAAATGGTCAGTAACTACAAACATAGAGCGCCAAAATTCATTAACTTTATGCCCCGTTATCCCCGGGGTAGGCAGAGACAACAGAGCACCATTCGCTCCTATTCTGGCATATTTCTCTAAGTTAGCTAAAAGCCGGTCGCGGAGCACAGCGAAATGCGAGCGTTGACCCGCTGATATCTATCTCTGTCGCTCGCATTCAGTAATATTGCCTTCACGCTCGCACAGTGCGACGCACGAGCTCGAGTGCTCGAATTTCTCTATGCTCTGCGACCGGGCAAGCGAAACCTTCCATACTTTAAAGTAAAAGTTTTATTGCAGGTGGAGTATTTGGCGTCGTACCGCGTCATCGACGTAGCTTGCGGCTCGGGAGACGCGCAGACGCTTTGCATCACCGACGATGACAACGTGTGGTCGTGGGGCGACGGCGATTACGGGAAGCTAGGTCAGTTGACTTGAGCAGGCGACATACGGACAAGCAAATTTGACTTAGGATTTGACTAGCTAACTCGTTTGCTTGTTGGTCTAAATACGCGTACTTTAAAATTGTCGAAGAAGGTTGTTGGAGCGACACGAATGCCAATTTCTATTGAAAGATGGTATATAACTTGTAATTTTTACATTCTGCCCGTAGAAAAGTAGTGTATTTATTGCTTTCAGGGTTCATTAAGTGTTCCCTTTATTATGCTATCGCAAAGTTTATTACAAAAGAACACAAAAATATTCCGAGTCAACCCAGCAACAACACGAAGTTTGATTTTAGAAACAAATTGCTACTGAAAATACTTATTTAAATAATTAATTAAAAGCCAACCAGAACGCCGTCGTTGTCGCCTGTCCACGTTTTAATATTTGATAAACTTTTATTAGAACCACGATTTCTGTGTACAGGGCGAGGTGGTTCCGAGGGTTGTAAGCAACCTATGAAGATCGACTGCCTGAAAGGGCTCAGGGTCATAAAGGTGGAATGCGGCTCGCAGTTTTCCGTTGCGCTGTGCCAGTGCGGCAGCGTTTACACTTGGTAAGTATACAACTACGCAATGTCATAGATGTAAAGTCTTTTTAATTAACTCGGTAGAAAAATGGCATTGCCGGTGTTGCTTGTTTTTTGCAACTCTAAAATTCCGATGTGCCTCCACTATCGAAAGTTGTCGTGTAAAATTATACATACATACATATTCTCACGCCTGTATTCCCAAGAGGGGTAGACAGAGCACTTGAATTAAAAATATCCGCACGTTTAGTAATTTCAGGGTAACCAGGTGGTTAAACGTGATATTACAGTGACAGGTTGCTAAGCCATCGCCCACAATACACTAACCCTTTCCCAGAGTCGACTCTTACGACACCCACGGGAAGAAAGGGGGAGGTGTTATTCTAACCCGGCACCACACGGGGAAAAATATATAATAAACTATTAAATATGGTTGATTACGATAATAATATTTTTTAATTTAATGTAAAATGGACAATACCACCACTAAACAACAAGGTGTGGTATCATCTTTGAGTTAGAGTTATCTCTTGTCGATTTAATATCTGAGATAAAACATGGATTTTAGTGCATGTTATAATTATAACACTATGACTGTGTATTAAGGAATTGACTAAGAGGTTCTCTTGTGTTTTCTTTTAGGGGAAAAGGCGACTATCACAGGTTGGGACACGGCAGTTACGAGCACGTCCGTAGGCCGATGCGCGTCACTGGAATGCAAGGGAAGATGATCGTTTCCATCGCCACTGGTAAGTAGAAATACCGGCTCCATTTTGCACCGAAATGGGTTAGAACTGTGGGGCGCAAAAAAGCTTTGTAACTCTCTGATACAGAGTTTCCGATTATTTCCGCGATTGCGATTATTTTCGTTTAGCAAACACTATAGCGGGTTATCTTGAGCATCGTGAGATGTGAAGCCGCTATTGTCCCTGATTCCACACTATAGTATCCAGTCATGTAGACACTTTGGTATGTGGAAAGAGACAATCGGCATTACTGAAGTTAGAATGAGACAGCGTTTCACGAACCCGAAATTAGCTTAAAAAGAGTAGCTGATTGGGTGGACTGAGTAGCCAATTTGTATGTATGTATGTAACTCTTTAATTGTACAAATAATCATGACAAAAAAACACAAAACAGAACATAAGTACAAAGGCGAAAACATCCCAAAAGGGATTTCTTCCTGCTAACCTTCAAGCGATTGACAAAACATGTGAAATTAGAGTAGTTATAACTGATCAAGTCAAGGGCAAGTCGGTCGAGGGCGCCCTCGAGGAACTTATATCGACTGGATCGGCGATGTCCTAAAGAGAGGCCAAATTAGAAGTACCCGAAACCGTCGAGCGTGTATCACGAGAGGGATGAATGTGAGTGAAGGGAGAGAAGTGTGCCAGAATAGGAGCGAATGGTGCTCTTTTGTCTCTGTCTACCCTTCAGGACTTTTATACAACTGATCACCGTGATACTTGTTCTTCATAGGGAGTCTACACTGCGTGGCTTGCACGGACACCGGCGAGGTTTACACCTGGGGCGACAACGACGAGGGGCAACTCGGAGACGGGACCACACTGGCGGCGCAACGGCCGAGACTGCTCACCGCTTTACAGGTGGGCAAGCCCTGTCAAATTGAACTGTCATGGAACACAAAACCACCGTGAGACTCGCTCATAGTCAAATAAAAGTCAAATAAACACACTCACTTTTCTTTGACGCGTGACTTTAGTGTGCGTCTAATCGTCTGCTCACAGTGATGGGTTTCAAATAGGCCTGAATGCTGTCGAGCTAATCTCGATATAAAAACTGTGTGTAGAGCTAATATTTTATCAGTTAGTCAATGTCATAAATGTCAGAAACATCGACAACTTTACGTTTCTAGGAGCAACCGTGCAATAACGTCAATTTGAGTGAACGGAAAATGTCAATGTAATAGAGTAAGTAGTCGGTTTACAATGCTGTTCGGGGTCAATTCGTTATTAACGTCTTTTGCCAAACTCTCTTCACCAATGGCGCGGACTTTGCCATGGTTAGGTTTTAACACAGCTTGGTTAGTCAATGGCCGATTCAGTGAGTTGCTATGGTTACATTATAACACAGCTTGTGATTAACCTATGACTGAACACGGTTTTACCGGAAACTGATGTTGCTATGGTTATCTTATAACAGTTATAACAGCCCCGTCTTTGGTAAAGCAAACTTCACTTAGCGAAATGACAGGGACTTAGCTTGACATTCAACATTATTGCACAAAAGTTTCGACCTTATTGCGTTGTGAATGTTCTAAGAGAATTTAATGGAAATGGGTCACATCGCTCGTGACTGTACTTACTATGGTGATGTTTGCCGTCCTCAGGGCAAGCGCGTGACGCGAGTGGCATGCGGCAGCGCGCACACGGTCGCGCTGTGCGTGGAGGCGCCGCGCGCGCCGCGCCCGCCGCCGCCGCCGCCGCTCGAGTGCCACCTGCTGCGCGAGCTGTCCCCGCAGCTCGTGTGCAACCGGCTGGTGAGTGCTCGCGAGTGTCAACCCGCCCTAACTGTCCTGCGTGGAGGCGTCTTTAACTCATTGACCCCTTTAACAATTTTATCGGGTCCGCTGGACCCTCTGCTGCTACATTTGTACAAATTTCCTGAAGACACCACACTTTACCAATACCAGCGTGGACCCCCATCGAGTCTCCCATGGACCACTTTGGGAATCACTGAATTAGGCGATCATTCGAGCGTACCTACCGCCTCATTCATCTCGCTAGATTTTTTATTAATCTGCTGCAGATTTTGATCTCTTTTTGACTAATTGTTAAGAGCTCCTGTTCTTCTAATAGATTACTAAACGACGGTATCAGAATATTCTTCCATTTCTGCAGAAAAATATACAAATAAACGCTCGAATTAATACCCTAAGGCCCACGTTAAATTTTTACTAAAGGCCAGTCGCGGAGCACAGCAAAATTCGACCATTGACCCGCTGCTGACTATCTGTCGCACTGTCGGTTATTGCGCGACCAGCCTTTACGTAATAATACTTTTAAACAAAAAAAAATCTGGAACGTGTGTTAGTGCAGAGTTTTTCATACATTATTACTTGCCAATCAACTTTATGTGTTGTTGTTCTTTCCCTTAAGTCAGACAGGAGTGATATATTTGCATAAAAATGGTTGAAATGTAGTTCCCTTTACGCTCAGGGGATAAGCCATTCAGAAACACGTTTAAAACTGTAACCATTTTTAAACCGTAAACTGTATCTGGTATCTAGATCACATAAAAATCACAATTTTACTGAATGTCTCAAGAGACATCACTATGGCAACCAGAGACGTAAAACAGTTAATTGACACATTTATTTTGAGATATTTCGTTCCCAGGTACTGCTGCATCAGTTTTCTGAACTGGTGTGCCCCAACCTGACGATGCTCATCTTGGAGGGCAAGCTGGACCAACTGAGGAATCTAATGTTCTATTCGGTCAAGGAGGCAGCTTTCAGAAAGGTATGTTGTAACTACCACTATGTGGATCTAGGTAGATTACGAATTACGACATGCCTTCTTGGACATGTTCAGTTTTTGCAATATTTTTGTACATTTATTAACGCTTCACGCATCAGCTCGCCCGATCACCCGATTCGAGGATCAATGCGAATTTCCCGCGTGTAAAAAAAAACCATGTCCTAAGAAAATGATCTAGATATTGTACGCTGCATAAATACCTACCATATATCGTTGGAATGAGCTTAAAATGATATGAAGTTTGCTAGTCTCAAATATCAGATGACCAATTGAATACACTTATAGCCGGGATCCGGTAGGCTGCCAATCCGGGCTTGCCGAAAAACGGTCGGAAGCCACTCGTAGAGACTTCAAAGTTAACTCAAAACATTACTAGGAGTACAATTTATTCACCTCCAAATCGCATAATGTCCCCTCAACATTATTGACGGTCCCATCCTAATGAAAAAGAAACTATTTAAATTGTGTAATGTCCCCAGGCGGTAATGGCCACAATGGTCCGCGAGCGCCAACACGGGCCAGTAGTCGAGCTGTCCCGCGTGGCGGCGAGACGCGCCCGCCGCGGCGGCTCCGGGCTCGCCGGGCCCGCTGGCATGCGCTCCGTCTTCGGACAGATGGTCGCTCGGCTACCGGCTCTGACCCAGGAGGCCTTAGCATTGCCACACCGCGTCTGGAAGGTCAAGTTTGTAGGTGAGTACCGGTACTTTGACACACGGGCCTGTGGTAGAGTTGTCCGGCCTCGCCGGGCCCGCTGGCATGCGCTCAGTCTTCGGACAGATGGTCGCCCGGCTGCCGGCGCTGACGCAGGAGGCTTTAGCCTTGCCACACCGCGTCTGGAAGGTCAAGTTTGTAGGTGAGTACTGGTATTTTAACAAACGTCTGTGCGTTATTCTTCTTTACATCGTATCTTGAAAACACGTCTTGAACTATTTTACGGGGTTTTAATCAACTCCGTCATCAAGTTGTTTTATCGCAATCCAAATGCCAAAAAGTAGCTTCGTGTCAATCAGGGGTGTCAGTTTCCTGCATACCAAACTATCAAACTTTGCATTTGTCATATTGGTAGTGTGACAGCCGCTTAATCCTATGTTAATGACGACCATGTGTGCCCAGGCGAGAGCGTCGACGATTGCGGCGGGGGATACAGCGAGAGCATAGCGGAGATGTGCGAGGAGCTGCAGAACGGGTCGCTGCCTCTCCTGATGGCCACGCCCAACGGCCGCGGCGACGCCGGCGCCTCGCGGGACGCCTTCCTGCTCAACCCGACGGCCAGCACGCCGCTGCATCTCAACTGCTTTCGCTTCCTGGGTAATATACTAGAAGTTCCACTCATTAGTTTACAGCCAGAGCATAGCGGAGATGTGCGAGGAGCTGCAGAACGGGTCGCTGCTGCTGCATCTCATATGCTTCAGCTTTCTGGATAACACTACTACGTACAGAAGGTTCACTCCTTAGGCTACAGCGAGAGCATAGCGATGATGTGCCAAGAGCTCCAGAACGCCGCGACCCAATAAGTCTTCTTGCTCAACCCGACAGCCAGCACGCCGTTGCATCTCAACTGCTTCCGCTTCCTAGGTCAGTGTACGCACGTTAAAGGTAACGCTGGAAACAGTGCTCGACCGACGGTCAGCGTCAGTTGCACAAATACATTCAGTGCTGTGCACAAATCACAAAAAAAACCTTTGCTGCAAATGCTCTTAGTTCATACGATAAATCCCATTGTGTCGGATGAATCCTCGCTTCTGTAATAAAGCGCTCTGTATCGATATTAATTTTTGCTGTGAGTGTACGTAAGTTTGATCGGATGATCGCTCCGTCAGCGAAGCAGAACGAAGGAGCACGTTCAGTTGCTCCTACAATATCATAGCTCGTCGGTTGACTGATGTACAGTCAGGAACCGGGATTGTTGAGCCACTTGCCACCGTTCGCAATTTAGACGTGTAATCAATGACCGATGTGACGCACTAGATGTCAGCTATTGGATTAGTATTACACGACCAAGTTACAAACATAGGTAAGTGGCTCAACAATCCCTGTTCGCGATGGTACGCGCAACCGCGAGCCTGACCGTAGCTGTGTGCGCGTTCATAGACGTGCATAAATTAATAATTTTAAACAAAAAAAAACCGACTTCTTTGGGCTATACTGAAAGCATTTGTCTAATGAGGGGGTGACCTTCCATCACCAGCAGTCCTGACTAATTACTGAAATTATAATTTCCAGTCTGCAGGTGCATTCAGTATTGAAAGAATTATCCTTTAACTCCTAAGCATTAAGGAGTTGACCTTCTATCATCAGCTCAGTCATTTTTTTTTACTGCCAAACGTAAATACTGGTGTAGCTTTGAAAAATGTACTAAAAACATTACCTGTGCCTATAAAATTTGAGGGTTGCCCTCGATTTCCCTCATATTCCATCATCAGGTCAAGATATATGCTGACAATGGGACCACCTGGAAACTATGTCCTTCCAAATCGGTCCAGGCGTCTTCGAGTAACCAGCGAACACACATAAAAAAAAAGATCCCGACGAATTGAGAACCTCCTCCTTTTTTTGAAGTCGGTTAAAAAGTGCTGACCGTCGATCAACCGCTGTTTCCAACCTTACACTACTACGTACAGAATGTCCACAACCGAACATGTTTGGGCGTAAAAGTACAGGATGAAATCATTGTACTCAGTGAATTCGGTTCGAGCTGTTCAGTGAAGGATAACATCGTAAGAAAATCTTTACACAGCGACGAAGTAATTCAATGTTGTGTGAAGATCCTAATCGACACTGGACCTGCCTGGGAGCTATAGCCCAAGACCTCTCACACTGGGAGTAGGCCTCTGCGCAGCAGTTGAAAGTGAAACTCAATTAGGCTGGATTATTATTTACTATTATTATATCGAATAATTTGGTGATTGTTTGAATAACTCAGTGATTGCTTAAATAACTCTGTGTTTTCGCGTCCAGGTGTGCTAATGGGCATTGCGATCCGCACCGGATCACCTCTATCCCTCTCGCTGGCGGAAGGCGTGTGGCGGCAGCTGGCCGGCCAGCCGCTGCGGCCGCGGGACCTGGCCGAGGTGGACCGCGACTTCCTGCCCGCGCTGCTGTGCATACGCGACATGTCGCCCGCCAACAAAGTAAGTCGCCCGCCAACAAAGTAGGTCGCCAAAGGATTACTATAGCCTGACCAGCGATGAGACAGGCAGGTAAAGGAGCCGCTGCCTTTTGTCATTCCGCTGTCATCGCCCCCCCGTCTCGCCGCCCGAATACCCAAGGCGCGGCACAGCTGCGTTGGTCACCTTTTTATTCCCACCTGTGTTTTTTTTATGTATGTGAAATTTATGTGTTTTACTCAATCTTTGGCGGACATTTTGACGCGTACTTTTTCTATTAGTAGCTGTGATTTTTTTTGACGTCGCTCGAAATTTCAGACCACTAACCTAGTAATTTCTTGTTAGTCAAATAAAAGAAAAAATACGTTTACAATGTTTTTTGCTACTCAATCTGACGGACTAAATGGTTTCTTTTATCATCTACCCAATTACAGCGATTGCTCGGTACATTTACAGGAGCTACAAAACCTGGAGTTGCCGTTCTCTATCCCGTCGGCGGCGGGGCACGAGGTGCCGCTCTCGACGCGGCACAAGCGCGTCACGCCTCAGAACAAGGACGAATACGTCCAGCTGGCCTTGCATTACAGGTATAGCCGAAACTTTACTTTGGGAGCCCTCTTGCGAAATTTCCCAGAACATTCATTACCTAATATTTATTGATCGGATGGACGTTAGTGTTCTAATTCAGATTGTTTCTGGTATACCTAAACTTAGGCACCAAAAGAACATTTTCGATTTTTCCTTCCTTTGCTAAACTATTTGAACATCCGATTTATCGTTTTAACGTTTACTATCCCTTAACCTGTCAAATCTGACAGCTGAAGTGTGTTTGCATTCTGTTAAATACTGCAGTGAGCGGCGCTTGAAGAGCACTAGCTGAGAGCCACAGTGGTCGTACGTGTTCGCCCGTTATTCTAATATGTATTAAAAACTTTTTATAACGTCGAATAAAATAAACACGTTAACCTGATATCAAAAATATTCGAGACATAGTATTCATTATCAGAACCATGAGGTAAGGCAAGGGTTGAAGAAATGCTTGAACGGATGTTGTCCAGATTATTTAAGAAATCTCTAGAACAAAAGATTGTTCTAGAAAGGTTTAAATTATGAATTAACACATTCAGAACCAAGGACCCGGCTCCCGGGTTCTTCAAAACATTCACGAGATACCGAGAACCCGGGAGCCGGGTTCATTTTGTATTGGCTATAGACTACTGGGTTCCGCGCAGATGTTTTGATTTTAGGCTTGGTCGTGAATGTGTTAAGACTTTACTTTTAAACTATATATCCGGACAACATCCCGCAAACAAAAAGAGTTTATATTACATCCTACAGTACCTAAACCGCCAGAGTATAGTGATAAATAAAATTAAATGCCTACGTCCGTGTGGTTCCAGACTGCACGAGTTTGACGAGCAAGTGCGCGCAGTCCGCGACGGCATGTCGCGCGTGGTTCCCGCGCCATTGCTCTCGCTGTTCGTCGCCGCCGAACTCGAGGCGCTCGTTTGTGGATCGCCTGACATCCCCGTACACGCTTTGCGAGCGTCTGCCACCTACAAAGGTAAACCCCGACCGGGGAAAAGTAAAAGACGCGAGGGCAACACTTCTGTTTTATATGGCAACATTACCCAGCGCCATCTGCCGTCGAGTAGTGGAACTTCTACAATCATCATATACGCCAACAGCCGTCAAAAACTATTCTACATGTCGGTGATGGAATTTCAAAGGTTGCATAAATACAACTTTCGACTTTCTCTCTGTCGACTCCCCAAACAGAAACGCAGGTTCCCACACATATTTGCTTACTATACAATATTTGTTGGTCATATTGACGAGTGATATCAATGATGAACCTAACGTATCTGTGATAATCTTACTCCGGAATCGATCCTTGATAAACCAAAAAATAGGTATAAACCTCGACAACTTGGCAAGATTTTTGTAATATTTTTTTCCACTTATCCCCAAAAAATCTTGCTAAGTATATGACTACAACTATACGTGTCCTATATTTTTCATATCATAATCTAACTGACCAACTAGACATAATAACGTATTTCTGTCCCAGTAATTCCTATTTCATCTGTCTCCAGGGGTCGAGCCCAACGCTCCGCTAGTCCAGTGGTTCTGGGAGGTGATGGAGGAGCTGTCCGGCGGCGAGCGGGCGCTGTTCCTCCGCTTCGTGTGGGGCCGCACGCGGCTGCCGCGAGCGCCTCAGGACCCGAGGCAGCGCGACTTCGTACTACAGGTAAGCAGTGTTGCCAACTTTTTACAAATCCCCAGAAACCACTGTACTTTGTGGGTTTAGGTACTTAAATTAAAATAAACAAACTTTGTCAGATTTGACTGGTTAAGAACGTTTTTTTTACCACCCAACTTTTTTCGGATGTTCAAATAGTTTAGCAAAGGAATCTTCATAATATTTATTGATCTGATGAATGTTAGTGTTCTAATTCCAATTGTATCTGGTATTAGATAAATTTAGGCACCAACAAAATATTTTTTATTGTTTCCTTCCTTTGCTAAACTTCTTGAATATCCGAAAAAAGTTGAGTAGTAAAAAAAAACGCTCTTAACCTGTCAAATCTGACATAAAGTTTGTTTACTTAAATTTAAGTACCTAAACCGACAAAGTATAAAACTTCTCATCTCCACCGAAAGCATGACGAAAAAAAACATATGTCTAAACCACCAGATCTAGTGGAAAATCCACTAAGTTGGCAACACTGCAGGTAAGTCTATTACGACTAGTGTTGCCAACTGCTAGAAGTTCGAGTTGCCAGACTCGAAATCAAAAGTCGGTACAAAGTAGCTAAACTGTCTGGAAGGGTTGCCAGGTGTCACTGGCGCTGTGAATCGTTAGGATAGGAGAAAAAATATCTAAGAAATGTATTGATAAAAGTAATCAGATTATAATTAAGATACTTAAGAATATATAACTTTCCTGTGGGGTGTCGGGATAGAATAACACTTCTCCATTCCTTCGGTGAATGTCGTAACAGGCGACTAAGGAAGTAGGTTTAGGTATGCTTTAGTCGTCAGGCTAGCAACCTATCACTATTATACTACCTCTTCCACCTGTTTCACACTTAAATTTATGTTTGAAGTAATGGTAATCATAATCATGGTTTAATCTATGTCACGTTTCGTGTGCTGCTCTGCCTCTTTTGGGAACATAGGTTTTTAAAATTAGAATACCTTATTTAAAAAATACTTCTTCTGCTAACAGGTGTTGGATAAATACCAGCCGCCGGACCACTTCCTGCCGGAAAGCTACACCTGCTTTTTCCTGCTCAAAATGCCGCGCTACTCGTGCAAGTCGGTGCTGCGGGAGAAACTCAAGTACGTATTTTACATTAAATCAGAATTCCTTCTTAAAATTAATTACAAATAAATTAACTGTACTCATAACTAATATTGTCCAACTGTACTCCAGTATTATCTATACGTATTCTTCAAATCATGTCGAGTATGGTTGAGCCAATTGAGGTATAACAATTTCCTCTGTACAGCAATGCATTGTCACTATGATGCTTACTGTAAATAGGGTTCAAGGTGGGTCAGGAATCAATTGGTACCAATGTACAAAACGCATAAAAAAAGCTAACTAAATGTACCGAGTACAACCCATAGAAGCTCGTTAAGAATCAACGGTACAAACTAGACTGTACTTAAAAACTATATTTCGTAGGTCACCACTAGCCTCCTGTCGCGCAGCGTTAAATTTTGATCATTTGAATTTGTGATTTAGTGTAGAGAGGAGCGATGTGGGAGCGTATTGAAAGAACAACTGTTGCGTTACGACTATCTTTAATTACACTAACCCAAGACTTATATAGAGTAACATAGTGGGAGAGTGTGAGTGTGGCGTAGCCCACACTACACCTCCCCCGTTTTTGGAAAAAAAAATTAAAAAAAAAATGAATGACATTATAGTTGTACAATTCTAATTTGATAATAAAAAAAAAATACTGAACCTACCCATGTTTTATACAATTTTAAATTGACAG